>OZ023147.1:24262564-24297357 GCA_963675895.2 Styela plicata | reverse complement strand
ATGTAGAAGACGAAAGCCAGTTGAAATTTATTCAAAAGAAGGAGCGTTCCAGAGGTGAGAAATCGAATATCAAATAATTTTTATACATAATGTTCGTTATGACTATATTTTGTTACATTTTTCCGAAATAGCAAAGGTAACTTGATTGCATCTGGAATGTATCGACAATCGAAAGCGTCGTTTTTACGAACATTCCACAATATCAATTGAGATAGCTATCAATGTGCTTAGTATATTAGGGAGAAATATGCATTGTTCAGTTTTTGTATAATTTGTAGTTTGGACTAATCCTTTGGGCTACCATAATGGTATGGTCACTTCTGAATGTAACTTTGTCAGTCGTCCCGATTCCATTTTTATCTCACTCGACTGTGTGTGTGAGTACCAACACAGAGATTATCCCTCATGAAATTACATACATTCGTACCCGGTACAATTACATGTGCATCCAGTTAAATTGCAGAAGATTCCCCAAAGAAAATTCACTCATACGAGTTGCACACATTTGCATTCCTCTACACTAAGTTGCAGACTTTCGCATCGCACCCAAAGGAATTACATTCATTCGAGGGGGTACATTTTGGTAATGCACCCAGCTAAATTGAACTCATTTCCATTGCGCCCAGTGAAAATCTCTCCCCCAATTTAGTTGCATCTTAAATGGGACTTGCGCTTGAATCACACTGGTGTGCCGAAGAATGTTTCAGTACACAGTTGAATTATACACGCATGAAATTACACTCAATCACGCAGTCGAGTTGCATCCAGTGGAACAAGCCATTGAAAAAAACACCTGCAAACTCCGGATTTAAGCGATGACAAATCTATTAGGCGCAATTCTAATAGGTGTAGTTTAACCGAATGCAATCTCGTCCATAACATTTCCTCGATTGTGTGCTATCACAATTGGTGTAATTTCATTTTGGTGCAGTTCGATTGAATGCAATTTCACAAGGCACAAACATATTAAGTACAATACCAATGTAACCATGTTGGCAGTGCAGAGCATGCGTGATACATACGAACAGTATAAATCAACAAACCCTTTGACGTGTTATTATCGTCAGCACTCAAGTACTGGGCGCCGCAAAACATTCACAACTGCATTTCACACACCATACATGCTAAGGCAACATTACCGTCCTGTCTCGTGCATGTACTACTAAAAACTAAGAGAGGTGCGTTTTATGGCAAACAAGATGAAATTTCCTAATGGGACATATAACATCAAACCATGGTATTGAAGAAGTTTCGCGATAATTACAACAGAACAATTGCCTTCAAACAAAACGACCTGGCTTACCGGGCCTGTCACACTTGCTGACTGATTGCTTAGCTAGCACATGAACGATGGTACAAAGCAGTCTTAGTATTGATATGCAGCGATGCTACCGAGGTACAATTCACGAGTTCAAAAATGTTATTCATTATTATACATCTATCTATCCAGATTAAGTTTAGTATCATATTCCCGAATGTCATCAAAATTAAACTTGGCAGAACATCGCCACCCTAACTAGAAGGGGCCAATGATGTAAATATATAGATTCCATTAAAATGATAAGTACCATTTTCCTGAATCATAATTTAATATAAAGAATGAAATCATTTTCCAATACCCTAGAAGCAAACAGTCATGATATTTTAACGTTTCACACATTATACATCGGTACTAGAACACACTGAAAGAAATGCTACATTCAACATGATAAATAAACGAAATTGTATACTTGGCTCCTTTCCCCCCAAGTTGAAATGTCCATAACGTGAGGGGTTTGGAAAAGGGTGATAGTATTTGTAAAGTACACATAACATATATACATAATGGGTAGTCATCGGGTTTCATCGGGTATGACTGAAACTGAAACAAGTCAGATTACTCATTATGGATAGGCATAAAAGATTCAAGAGTTAACAACGGGTCTACCCATTGCTGGAAGCATTAGTCTAATTGTGCCCAGGCTTGTTAAACGGCTGCAAACGGGCCAGGACACGAGGTATTTTGGCAGTTGAGTTTCCAGTTCCGGATTTTTCTGCATCCCTCGAGGGTTTGAGATCAATATCAATCAGGTGACTGGGGTACATCCATCGGATCCGCGTTCTACTTGAGGGATGTAGAGGACGGTATCTCTGGCATAAGAGGGGAATAATCCGAAGGTATGAAGGTAAATCAACGCGCTGAGAACGGCTTAGGTTAGTGGGCAGCAACCGATCAGCAACAGGTGCCTAAATTTTCCTTTTAGCCACCAGGAAAGGATCAACTGAAACGTCACCTGTAGACGACTTACGGAAGGGAATAAATTTTCTCAATTGTTAGCGATTGCGAATAGTGACACGGCCAGATCCATCCACCTTGATTACATACTGGTCGTATTGGAATTCGACAACTGTACCAGTGCGCTCCCACTTCTTTGGGTAGTTTCCGATTAGGTTCTGTAGATAGACATGGTCGCCAACTATGAGTGTGCGCCTTCCAACGTTCATGCTCAACAATGTCGTCGTGCTTAGAGCCTCTTCGCTTGCTGGCCGAGGTTAGTCAGGGCTGCATGTCTAAAAGCACGAGTCACCACCAGATTCTCCCATTCTGGGGGTTCACCTGGCAGTTCCGTTCGACTACCTGAACCCACCGGGTTTCTTGAAGCAGCATCGGGTTCTGAGTTCTTTGTTACCAGGAATATGAACAATTGTGAATCTGTAGGGTAACATCTTTTCGTTCAAATTAAGCGGTCGCCTGTTGCTAACGTCTATCATTAACCTGTCGTTCAATACCTGAATAAGGAGTTTGTGGTCTGCAGTCACCAGAAGATCAGTGCACCCTAAAACATAGTATCGAGTTTGGGTAGGAGCATAAGCATCCGCCAGAGTCTCCTTTTCAATAGGGGCATATCTACTCTCCGCAGGGGGGGTGAAGTGACTGCCAACCAGCCACAGTTTCCATCCATCGCGGCAACAAACTGGTGTGCGAGTGGCACACCTGTAATATTTCTGCATCTCAAAGAATCCAATACCATCCACAGACCAGTCAGTGGCAAGACACGTGGGACAGACAGACTTGGCAGAAAGATATTTTTGATTGTAGTTCTAATCGTGATGTAGCCAACTAATGTGGACTAACGTACAGTCGAGCGTTTTGACCCGGTCAGATGTTTTAATTTGTGAAGCATGGGTCACTAAGCGCTGATTGAAAAATGTCATTACTTTTGATAATGAACATAATTACTAAATCTAACTTCTCTACTTATTTTTTTCATATTCTATGCAAGTTCAAATGATCTGCACGGTAAAATTAATATTGAAAAGAATCAACGGTATGCTTCAAAAATTAAATCCATAACGTTATTACTCAAGTATTTCTCCTTATTTGGAAGTGTTTACAAATGCAATTATTGCATTTTCGTCTGTTATCTGTCTGAGCAATATTTTAAATTTACATTGTTACGTCATTATAAACAATCCAGTGAAAAGCTTGCAGCCTAGAAGTAAACAGGAAAATCAACGCTCGGGGAAAGGGATTACTCGAGGAGGTACATCACTCTGCTTAGCCTTGGCGGGTCGTGCTCGCTCCAGACGTTCTTGTTAAATGACGTTAACGATGGGAAAAAGCATTAGACTTAAATTCTGGACTGTACTGACTGTTTATAAAGAACTTTTGAATATTGTGTGGATTATTGACGATAGAATGTTGCTACCGAGGTAAGAATTCATGAATTTAAAGATAGACTATTGATCAAGAATTCGCTCCAACTTTAATAAAGTTTTCCGCTAAGTTATATTCCCGAATTCCATCAAAATTAAAACTAACGGAATATTCTCAACTTAACCAGAAGGTGCCTATGGTACAAGTAGATTATAGGCCTTGTTATTGACTCCCGATTAAGCATGGGTCGATGTGGAATTTTTTAGGTCCTAACGTCAGCTTATGAAAGTTAGTGAAGCTTAGCACCGTACCGTGTTCTCGAATGTCATCATAACTGAAACCGGCAGAATAGTCTCATCCTAATCAGAGGATGTCAATGCTAAGAGTACGGTATAACTTATAACTCAATAGTCCTAACTTATTTTATACGTGTCGCAAAAGGCGAGTACCTTGTTGTTGGTCTTCTGGTGGTAGTTTTTTGCTATTGAGTGGCCATTAGCCCACTTGGTTTCTCTTAGGCAAACAATGTTAATGAATTAGTTTATTACAGATCATTTTTTGTTATTCAAACTGTTGAGAAACTGGAGTCGTCAAGTTAGTAGGACTTCATACTGTGTGTTCCAACCAAATATTTTTTGCAACAACTTCCATTTTTACAACCAATAAGGTTAAAACTAATTCACATACGCCGTGACGAAAAAATAGTTGGTTTTGCATAGATCCATGGATTTATATTTTTGATTTACAAAAAGAATGATTCTTCCATTCATTCACGCAGTAACTACATAATCTATTTGTAATTACCTATATATTTCATTTGGTAAATTTACTACCTAAAACCCCAAATAGGAAACTCGTTGAATTTATAGATCAGTCATATACATCTCTAAATTACGTTTGAGTATATTATAGATTCTGTAAATGAAGTATACTTGGTAAACTTCATATTCAAATTACACGCATATTCAAATTATAGGAAGCGCTTGGTTTAAGCCACTTTCAAAGTCACGTCGTATTTAACCCCAATGGATGAAGGATGAGCACACGTGTTGCATGTTTGTATTCTGACATAATTTCATGATTTAAAAGCGCACATACTCCATTAGGCGTTTCAGTGTGTTCTCGCGTATATGGTGCAAGGCTTCGGGCTTGTACCGTACTTCTTGTACTGAGCTCATCTCTGTCTTTCTCGGGAGGGATACTTCAATTTTATTTCTGTACTTTGTGAGTCGCTGATTTGAACGTGCACGTAGTGCTGTTGTCACATCTGGAACAGTGCTCCTGTTGTGTTGCGCAACCTACTAGATTGGAACTAGATTTGTGTTTGATGTCTGTCTTCAGTGATTTTTCACCTGGAATTTGTTCAGCGATTATTATTGTTATGGCTGAATTAAAAAATTGTTCAAATTTCTCCTCCAGTTTTAAACTATTGTTAATCCCAGTGACTTTAAAAGAGTCTTTTGTTCTGATCATTAAATTTTCGGTCTCCCTTCAATCGTTTACTTAGAAGAAAACGATTTTTATACCAAAGTTTTTATATGGCCTATTGAATATTCATTAAGACACGTTTTATGTCAACGGTCGGCCCATCCAATGATCCTATTAAAAGCAAATTTGTATGTCTCCTATGACGTCACAATATCATTTTGCAAAATCAATAATATATTCGAAGAAAATGAAATATTTTGATATAATTCGATAATGTCGCGCGTAGATATCAAATCATTCCGTTTTATGATGAGTAAATGTATGTAGAAGACGAAAGCCAGTTGAAATTTATTCAAAAGAAGGAGCGTTCCAGAGGTGAGAAATCGAATATCAAATAATTTTTATACATAATGTTCGTTATGACTATATTTTGTTACATTTTTCCGAAATAGCAAAGGTAACTTGATTGCATCTGGAATGTATCGACAATCGAAAGCGTCGTTTTACGAACATTCCACAATATCAATTGAGATAGCTATCAATGTGCTTAGTATATTAGGGAGAAATATGCATTGTTCAGTTTTGTATAATTTGTAGTTTGGACTAATCCTTTGGGCTACCATAATGGTATGGTCACTTCTGAATGTAACTTTGTCAGTCGTCCCGATTCCATTTTTATCTCACTCGACTGTGTGTGTGAGTACCAACACAGAGATTATCCCTCATGAAATTACATACATTCGTACCCGGTACAATTACATGTGCATCCAGTTAAATTGCAGAAGATTCCCCAAAGAAAATTCACTCATACGAGTTGCACACATTTGCATTCCTCTACACTAAGTTGCAGACTTTCGCATCGCACCCAAAGGAATTACATTCATTCGAGGGGGTACATTTGGTAATGCACCCAGCTAAATTGAACTCATTTCCATTGCGCCCAGTGAAATCTCTCCCCCAATTTAGTTGCATCTTAAATGGACTTGCGCTTGAATCACACTGGTGTGCCGAAGAATGTTTCAGTACACAGTTGAATTATACACGCATGAAATTACACTCAATCACGCAGTCGAGTTGCATCCAGTGGAACAAGCCATTGAAAAAACACCTGCAAACTCCGGATTTAAGCGATGACAAATCTATTAGGCGCAATTCTAATAGGTGTAGTTTAACCGAATGCAATCTCGTCCATAACATTTCCTCGATTGTGTGCTATCACAATTGGTGTAATTTCATTTTGGTGCAGTTCGATTGAATGCAATTTCACAAGGCACAAACATATTAAGTACAATACCAATGTAACCATGTTGGCAGTGCAGAGCATGCGTGATACATACGAACAGTATAAATCAACAAACCCTTTGACGTGTTATTATCGTCAGCACTCAAGTACTGGGCGCCGCAAAACATTCACAACTGCATTTCACACACCATACATGCTAAGGCAACATTACCGTCCTGTCTCGTGCATGTACTACTAAAAACTAAGAGAGGTGCGTTTTATGGCAAACAAGATGAAATTTCCTAATGGGACATATAACATCAAACCATGGTATTGAAGAAGTTTCGCGATAATTACAACAGAACAATTGCCTTCAAACAAAACGACCTGGCTTACCGGGCCTGTCACACTTGCTGACTGATTGCTTAGCTAGCACATGAACGATGGTACAAAGCAGTCTTAGTATTGATATGCAGCGATGCTACCGAGGTACAATTCACGAGTTCAAAAATGTTATTCATTATTATACATCTATCTATCCAGATTAAGTTTAGTATCATATTCCCGAATGTCATCAAAATTAAACTTGGCAGAACATCGCCACCCTAACTAGAAGGGGCCAATGATGTAAATATATAGATTCCATTAAAATGATAAGTACCATTTTCCTGAATCATAATTTAATATAAAGAATGAAATCATTTTCCAATACCCTAGAAGCAAACAGTCATGATATTTTAACGTTTCACACATGTATGTAGAAGACGAAAGCCAGTTGAAATTTATTCAAAAGAAGGAGCGTTCCAGAGGTGAGAAATCGAATATCAAATAATTTTTATACATAATGTTCGTTATGACTATATTTTGTTACATTTTTCCGAAATAGCAAAGGTAACTTGATTGCATCTGGAATGTATCGACAATCGAAAGCGTCGTTTTACGAACATTCCACAATATCAATTGAGATAGCTATCAATGTGCTTAGTATATTAGGGAGAAATATGCATTGTTCAGTTTTGTATAATTTGTAGTTTGGACTAATCCTTTGGGCTACCATAATGGTATGGTCACTTCTGAATGTAACTTTGTCAGTCGTCCCGATTCCATTTTTATCTCACTCGACTGTGTGTGTGAGTACCAACACAGAGATTATCCCTCATGAAATTACATACATTCGTACCCGGTACAATTACATGTGCATCCAGTTAAATTGCAGAAGATTCCCCAAAGAAAATTCTTTCATACGAGTTGCACACATTTGCATTCCTCTACACTAAGTTGCAGACTTTCGCATCGCACCCAAAGGAATTACATTCATTCGAGGGGGTACATTTGGTAATGCACCCAGCTAAATTGAACTCATTTCCATTGCGCCCAGTGAAATCTCTCCCCCAATTTAGTTGCATCTTAAATGGACTTGCGCTTGAATCACACTGGTGTGCCGAAGAATGTTTCAGTACACAGTTGAATTATACACGCATGAAATTACACTCAATCACGCAGTCGAGTTGCATCCAGTGGAACAAGCCATTGAAAAAACACCTGCAAACTCCGGATTTAAGCGATGACAAATCTATTAGGCGCAATTCTAATAGGTGTAGTTTAACCGAATGCAATCTCGTCCATAACATTTCCTCGATTGTGTGCTATCACAATTGGTGTAATTTCATTTTGGTGCAGTTCGATTGAATGCAATTTCACAAGGCACAAACATATTAAGTACAATACCAATGTAACCATGTTGGCAGTGCAGAGCATGCGTGATACATACGAACAGTATAAATCAACAAACCCTTTGACGTGTTATTATCGTCAGCACTCAAGTACTGGGCGCCGCAAAACATTCACAACTGCATTTCACACACCATACATGCTAAGGCAACATTACCGTCCTGTCTCGTGCATGTACTACTAAAAACTAAGAGAGGTGCGTTTTATGGCAAACAAGATGAAATTTCCTAATGGGACATATAACATCAAACCATGGTATTGAAGAAGTTTCGCGATAATTACAACAGAACAATTGCCTTCAAACAAAACGACCTGGCTTACCGGGCCTGTCACACTTGCTGACTGATTGCTTAGCTAGCACATGAACGATGGTACAAAGCAGTCTTAGTATTGATATGCAGCGATGCTACCGAGGTACAATTCACGAGTTCAAAAATGTTATTCATTATTATACATCTATCTATCCAGATTAAGTTTAGTATCATATTCCCGAATGTCATCAAAATTAAACTTGGCAGAACATCGCCACCCTAACTAGAAGGGGCCAATGATGTAAATATATAGATTCCATTTAAATGATAAGTACCATTTTCCTGAATCATAATTTAATATAAAGAATGAAATCATTTTCCAATACCCTAGAAGCAAACAATCATGATATTTTAACGTTTCACACATTATACATCGGTACTAGAACACACTGAAAGAAATGCTACATTCAACATGATAAATAAACGAAATTGTATACTTGGCTCCTTTCCCCCCAAGTTGAAATGTCCATAACGTGAGGGGTTTGGAAAAGGGTGATAGTATTTGTAAAGTACACATAACATATATACATAATGGGTAGTCATCGGGTTTCATCG
Organism: Styela plicata; assembly: GCA_963675895.2. Taxonomy (NCBI): domain Eukaryota; kingdom Metazoa; phylum Chordata; class Ascidiacea; order Stolidobranchia; family Styelidae; genus Styela; species Styela plicata. The sequence continues at coordinate 24,288,473 of OZ023147.1, read as the reverse complement.
GGTATGACTGAAACTGAAACAAGTCAGATTACTCATTATGGATAGGCATAAAAGATTCAAGAGTTAACAACGGGTCTACCCATTGCTGGAAGCATTAGTCTAATTGTGCCCAGGCTTGTTAAACGGCTGCAAACGGGCCAGGACACGAGGTATTTTGGCAGTTGAGTTTCCAGTTCCGGATTTTTCTGCATCCCTCGAGGGTTTGAGATCAATATCAATCAGGTGACTGGGGTACATCCATCGGATCCGCGTTCTACTTGAGGGATGTAGAGGACGGTATCTCTGGCATAAGAGGGGAATAATCCGAAGGTATGAAGGTAAATCAACGCGCTGAGAACGGCTTAGGTTAGTGGGCAGCAACCGATCAGCAACAGGTGCCTAAATTTTCCTTTTAGCCACCAGGAAAGGATCAACTGAAACGTCACCTGTAGACGACTTACGGAAGGGAATAAATTTTCTCAATTGTTAGCGATTGCGAATAGTGACACGGCCAGATCCATCCACCTTGATTACATACTGGTCGTATTGGAATTCGACAACTGTACCAGTGCGCTCCCACTTCTTTGGGTAGTTTCCGATTAGGTTCTGTAGATAGACATGGTCGCCAACTATGAGTGTGCGCCTTCCAACGTTCATGCTCAACAATGTCGTCGTGCTTAGAGCCTCTTCGCTTGCTGGCCGAGGTTAGTCAGGGCTGCATGTCTAAAAGCACGAGTCACCACCAGATTCTCCCATTCTGGGGGTTCACCTGGCAGTTCCGTTCGACTACCTGAACCCACCGGGTTTCTTGAAGCAGCATCGGGTTCTGAGTTCTTTGTTACCAGGAATATGAACAATTGTGAATCTGTAGGGTAACATCTTTTCGTTCAAATTAAGCGGTCGCCTGTTGCTAACGTCTATCATTAACCTGTCGTTCAATACCTGAATAAGGAGTTTGTGGTCTGCAGTCACCAGAAGATCAGTGCACCCTAAAACATAGTATCGAGTTTGGGTAGGAGCATAAGCATCCGCCAGAGTCTCCTTTTCAATAGGGGCATATCTACTCTCCGCAGGGGGGGTGAAGTGACTGCCAACCAGCCACAGTTTCCATCCATCGCGGCAACAAACTGGTGTGCGAGTGGCACACCTGTAATATTTCTGCATCTCAAAGAATCCAATACCATCCACAGACCAGTCAGTGGCAAGACACGTGGGACGGTGTGAGTTAAAAAGGCGAACTCCCTCCATCATTTCATTCATAATAATCTCTTTCAATTGTCGGAAGATGCCATCTAGCTCATGAGTCTATTGGAATTTTATGGAGGGCTTCAGCAGGTTTCGAAACGGCCTCATTTGCTTAGCTATTGCGAATGCGTAGGAACCCTGATTCACCAGTCCGAACCATGCTCGTGCACCTGCAATAACTTTCGGTGTGGGAAGATTGCGAATGGCGTCCAGGAACTTTGCACTTGGTCTGATGTCAGTAGGTGTAATTGTTAGCCCGGCAAAATCGACATTTTCCTGTGCAAACTGGAGTTTTTTCGGATCGAGGGTAATACCATTACGGGCACACAAGTCCAGCCATGCATGTCTGGAAATATGACTCTTACATTGAGTGAGCCCACATACATGTGTCATCCACACACTTGACCTTAACAGGAAAGTCCGATATATTTGCATCAAACCTTTGATCATATGCATCACCGCTGGCCAAGAATTCCTGTGGCGCGACATCTTATTCGTTATTTCATAAGTTCAACTTTGTAACAAATGAAGACGGTATTGTTAAGCCATACTCTTTTATTCAAAATCTTTAAAACGGTTGACTGCAATGAAGAATAAGCACAAATAAATGCATATACATAGAAAGTGAAACGCATGAACTTTACATAGCTCAGAGCGATGCACAAATTTAGACAGCACAATGCTGAATACGAAAACCCAACTGCCAACAGAGTCGGCCCTCAAAGTGGCTCAAATATATAATATAATGGCGGGGCAATAATCAAGAACTCGGAGAACGCTTGTCGAATTATCAAAGACAATAATAGCGTTCGAGGCGGAAGAATGATCGACACCAACAACAGGATCAAGCAGATACAACGATATCAACGACGGATAGCCTGAAACCGCATAACTTAAAGCGAGCAAGTTCGATGCAACGATATCAACGACGGATAGCCTAAAATCGCAAAACTTAGAGCGAGCAAGCACAATGCAATAATATCAACGACAGATAGCCTAAACCGAATAACTTAGAACGAGCAAGTACGAAGACTAAAAACATACCAACACACGAAATTATAGCGCACGACGGAATGATAAAGACGCGAAATACAAAGCAATGCCGACAACCCGATATCTGTAACGATCCCACGGTGTAATGAAAGTGGTAACATGACGATCCTCTTCTCCTATTGTGGCAGAATGATATTCATTCCAGGAATCTGTTACCGTCTTGAGGGTCCTTTGAGGTATCCTGTCAGCGAGGTGGAAAGGTGTGGGTACACGATGTGTCTGCCTGACTGAGGCTCGATTCTGCGGCTGCAGGTCGACGGATAAATTAGTTTATTATAGATCATTTTTTGTTATTCAAACTGCTGAGAAACTGGAGTCGTCAAGTTAGGAGGTTTTCATACTGATTGTTTCAACCAAATATTTTTTGCAACAACTTCCATTTTTACAATCAGTAAGGTTAAAACTAATTCACATACGCCGTGACGAAAAAAATGGTTGGTTTTGCATCAGATCCATGGCTTTACCTTTTTGATTTACAAAATAAAACGAATCATTCCATTCATTCATGCAGTAACTACATAATCTATTTATAATTACCTATATATTTCATTTGGTAAATTTACTACCTAAAACCCCAAATAGGGAACTCGGGGTAATTTATAGGTCAGTCATATATATCTCTAAATTACGTTGAAGTATATTATAAATTTTATTTCTGTACTTTGTGAGTCGCTGATTCGAACGTGCACGTAGTACTGTTGTAACATCTGGAACAGTGCTCCTGTTGTGTTGCGCAACCTACTTGATTGGAACTTGATTTGTGTTTGATGTCTGTCCTCACTGAATTTTCACCCGGAATTTGTTTAGCGATTATTATTGGTATGGTTGAATTAAAAAATTGTTCAAATTTGCTCCTCGCTCTTCCACCAATCGTTTACTTCGAAGAAAACGATTTTTATACCAAAGTTTTTATATGGCCTATCAAATATTCATTAAGACACGTTTTATGTCAACGGTCGGCCCGTCCAATGATCCTATAAAAAGCGAATTTGTATGTCTCCTATGACGTCACAATATCATTTTGCAAAATCAATAATAAAATTGAAGGCCTCCATAATGTCGTAAAGTTTTTATATGGCCTATCAAATATTCATTAAGACACGTTTTATGTCAACGGTCGGCCCGTCCAATGATCCTATAAAAAGCGAATTTGTATGTCTCCTATGACGTCACAATATCATTTTGCAAAATCAATAATAAAATTGAAGAAAATGAAATATTCTGATATAATTCCATAATGTCGCGCGTAAATACCAAATCATGCCGTTTTATGATGAGTAAAAGTATGTAGAAGACGAAAGCCAGTTAAAATTTATTCAAAAGAAGGAGCGTCCCAGAGGTGAGAAATCGAATATCAAATAATTTTTATACATAATGTTCGTTATGACTATATTTTGTTACATTTTTCCAAAATAGCAAAGGTGAGTTGATTACATCTGGAAAGTATCGACTATCGAAAGTAGCGTTTGACGAAAACTTCACAATATCCATTGAAGTGGCTAGCGATCTACTTAGTATATTTGGGAGAATTGTGCATTGTTCAGCTTTGTATAATTTGTAGTTTGGATTTATCTTTTGGGCTAGGATAATGGTATGGTCACTTCTGAATGTAACATTGTCAGTTATCCCGATCTATTTTTATCTCATTCGACTGTGTGTGTGAGTACCAACACAGAGATTATCTCATGAAATTACATGCATTCGCACCCAGTACAATTACATCCAGTAGATCTGCACACAGTTAAATTGCAGAAGATTCCCCCAAAGCAAATTTACTCATACCAGTTGCACACATTTGTATTGCTCTGCACTAAATTGTAGACTTTCGCATTGCGCCCAAAGAAATAACATACATTACATTTATGGGTACATTTATTAATGCCCCTATTTGAATTGCACCCAGCTAAATTGAACTTATTTCCATTGCACCCAGTGGAATCTCTACCACAATTTAGTTGCTTCTTTAATGGACTTATTTAATCACACTGGTGTGTCGAAGAATGTTTCAGTACACAGATGAATTATACACACATGAAATTACGCACAATCACGCAGTCGAGTTGCATCCAATGGAACAAGCCCCTGAAAAACCGCCAACAAACTCCGGGTTTGAACCGTGACAAATCTGTTATTCGCAATTCTAATAGGTGTAGTTTAACCGAATGCAATCTAGTCCAAGACATTTCCTCGACTGTGCGCTATCACAATTGGTGCAATTTCATTTTGGTGCAGTTCGATTGAACGCAATTTCACAAGGCACAAACACATGAAGGACAATACCAATGTAACCATGTTAGCAGTGCAGAGAATGCGTGATACGTACGAACAGTATAAGTCAACAAACTTTTTGGCTGGGTATTATCGTCAGCACTCAAGTACTTGGCGCCGCAAAACATTCACAACTGCATGTCACACACCATACGGGCTAGGATAACATTACCGTCCTGTTTCGTTCATGTACTACTAAAAATTAAGAGAATTGCGTTTTATGCCAAACAAGATGAAATTTCTGAACGGGACAGATAACATCAAACCATAGTATTGAAGAAGTTGCACGATATTACAACGCAACAATTGCCTTCAAACAACACGATCTGTCTTAGCGGCCGATCACACTTGCTGACTGATTGCTTAGCTAGCAGCACACGAACGATGGGACAAAGCATTGGGATTGAAATGTAACTGTACCAGCTTTTTATGAAAAACTCCTTAATTGTGTCTTAGTATTGATATACAGCTTTGCTACCGAGGGAGAATTTACGAGTTTAAAAATATTTATCAATATTATATATCTATCTATTCTATCCGGATTAAGTTCAGTATCATATTCCCGAATGTCATCAAAATTAAAATTGGCAGAATATCCTCACCCTAACTAGAAGGTGCTCATGCTGTAATTATAAAGATGTTACTGGCTCCTAGTTAAATTGAGTGCGACCTCGCGAATGGCTCAGGGAGCAACCATTCGCTTATCATCAGGATATGGTTGGAGGTCCGGCTCGGGGGCTCTGTCGGTTAAGCGTGATCGTATTGTCCGAAAGGCCGATGGTCCGATGCTTGACCGTTTCACCACCGAGCGTGCCCTTCAGCACTTCGCGGGTAGCTGTAACATAGAACAGATACACAGTCACTACAAAGGTCCGTGCCTAACGGTTGTTGGGTATAAAGCCCCCCGGTAGGTTCACGGACAGGCCAGAGCATAAAAAAATGGTTGGAGGTGAGACAAATAAATGAAAGATATGTTTCGGTGTAGCCACCCCCACTATCGATCCAGGGTTTCGACCTTCTGCTGTCCGCACTCTATCATTTACCGACTATGTATTGTTTGATACGCAGACAGTTAGATCCAGACCAGTACCAGCATAAGACAAATAAATGAAAGATATGTATCGGTATAGCCACACCCACTATCGATCCAGTGTTTCGACCTTCTACTGTCCGCACACTATCATTTACCCTCTATCTATTGTTGATACGCAGTTAGAATTTTGCAGCAAGGTTCAGAACAGTTCCACCCAAACCAAGTAACTTAATGGCAAGTGTATACTCAATATTAACCCTATTAAGATTTCGACCTTTCCGTCTAACTCTGTTGCACGTGTACACTTACTAGCTTCAGCAAACAAGCTATGTAAGAAATGACAATTTTTAGTCGCGATTTATGTACGATTTGAATTGCTACTTTCGTATTCGACAATTTTCAACGAATGATGATTAGCGATATAAGTTTTAGAATTTAGAATTGAATCGATTCGAATCTACGGTAATTCGAAGCGATACTAACTATTTCAAGAGAATAAATCTGTGATGCCAATAGATTCTTATTATATCATTTATAAACAGTTCTATATTTGTGAAGGGTTGAAAGCAAATGAATAAGTCTATTCCGGAAAATTTTTTTCCGACGATATTCTCATGCTATATATATATATATATATATATATATGTATATATATAACGAATTAACAACTGCAATATAAGATAATATTTTTGTAGATTATAAACAACTTTCGTCAAATATGACGAGGCTCTTACAAGGGGCTATATAACGTTTTAGGCCGTGACGCGCGCTTTTACTTAGGCCCTTAACTTTCTGCCGGGTAACTCGATATTAACAACTCTGCAACGTGAATTTGATAGAAGTATACTGAAGCAAACAAAAATATCAATCTTCTCCGCAATACACTGGACTACAGTCCTATAAATCACGTACCATTTACTATAATATAGTTGAATTTGGTGAATATACGATGTCATAGACGAATACAGAGCCGCAATAATATTTCCTTCGGTTGATATTTCAAACTTCTTGACAGTGAAATGACTTAGATATCCAAAATGAGAACAGGAATAGGTAATGGATATGGGTTGCTAAAGTTTACGACCAACCTTAGCGACAGGTAAATGGCACTTAATTTTTCCCTTTAATGATTCAAAAATATAAACCATAGCAATATTAAATCTAATATATACCTAATTAAACCATAGTACTAATCCCTATCAATGCTAGGACAAAGCACGAAAACTCTAAACAGCGCATCATTCGACATCTACTCGAAACTCGAAAGCAGCTGCTTTGTAGCAATAAGAAGTAACTTGAAGTTAAACAAAAAGAAAAATGAACTAAACGTAATGGAAAACTCTAGTCGTCGTTGAGGAAATTCTATTCCTAGGAGTAAACAAGTTTGAGCAAGTTCACTGGCAGTCATTCCTGTTTCCGCAATAGCCAACTGTTGGAAAAGGACCAAATAATCGCAAACAAAAAATGTTGAAATGAAATTCCGTTCGTAACAATTTTTTCAAACAAACAAGTCTCAAAGATCTCTTATTCCTGTTTTAAGTTTGTATTTTGTTTCAATTTGATTAAAAAGTTCAGCAAATTTTTGAAGAATGAAGATTTTGTCACGGTCAGAAAAATATTCAACAAACATATTTTGTTAAGCGTGGGTAACTGATGGATCGCGCTGTCGAGGCGCGGTCCATCTGTGGATCATGTTTGACAGAATGAATTTTCTGAGTATTGTAATAGACATCTAATAATTTTGTTGGTTTTGTTTCAATATAATTATTTGACGACAATGGAGAGTTTGATGTCGTATCATTTTTATTTCATTCATTTATTTTCATTCATTATAAAAAAAAAAACGGTGATAACTTGTTTTACACTTTACAGGGAGTCCGCGGCGAAAAAATGCAGAAAGGTCTCTTCTCGAATTTATTCGCCATAGATCTCATTCAGCCGAGAGTTATAAAGGTGAGAATCATGTGTTTTGATTTCACTCGATACAACTTTTTTTATTTAGCAAACACAGATTTACCAGTTCGACAGATCTGACATAAGTCAAATTTTTTTATACGTTTGCTTTATTAATGAAAAAGTAGGCCAATTACTTTCTTCTCACATTTGAAATCATTTTTTTTTGCGTTTTCATCTGTTACTTCGTCCAGTCCTCTTGTTCATGGTAAACACTATTAATTTGTAAAAGTATGCTAGTGTGATTTCATGTATGTGTATCTCCTATATTCATATTATCACAGACTCAACTCGACGATTTATGGAGGCCACCTATTCAGAAGGTAAGTAAAATAGTTTATATTTAATAATTTTGCCACTTTTAGCATCTTTTTTGGCTATAGGATAGAACAAATGATTCTTTGAAACTCGGATTCGGGTCCCGCTGAGTCCGGCTCGGTAATCCACGCCCACCACTCAACCTAGAGTGTAATAACTTGGGTATATTAAGCCGAACTGGTTCGATCATATTTTTCAAACAAACCTAACCTAGTCCGTTTATAAGTGGTCACTGATACAGGGCCTTGGTCAGGGTGATCCATTCCAGTGAGTGGTTTAAACAAACACTTTAATATCGATTCCTGATATTTTATTGCAAAAAAATTTTCAAGTTTACAGTCTACATACCAATCAGCATAGTTTTATTTTGTATATTGTAATTTAAAAAAAAATTTACAAAGGATTCAACTGTGTGCCAATTCTGAAACATACGCCTTAATAATCTATAAGAATTTTTGGATATGATGTCTCAGCCGATTGAGAGCGGTCGTATTGGCCGAAATGCGATATTTTGATGATTAACAGCTTCACTTACGTGTCCCCTACCAAGGTTCTATTGGTTGTATTTTTTCAGGGAGTTCAAGATGGTCAAAGCAAAGACCCATTCTTGAATTTATTCGTACCAGATGATCCGGTTGAACCCAAGATAGTTTTGCAGTCTCAGGTACTAATATTCGCTAATAAAATTTAAACTATGTTTTGCATTCCAGTATCCCATTAACGATTAAACTATTCCTTCTATTATCTCTCATAAATAATGTTGATCTCCCTTGGTTGCTCTCAATTCTTCTGTCGTTTTTAAAAGATATTTTTTGATTCACCAGCATCACTATATGGTGAGAAATAAGATTGGCCTTACAATAAAGTTTACGTGTGTTAGAATTGGTTTTATAAATAGAATAATGTTTCTACATTTAAGATAAAAAAAATAACTGATATTGGAATATATTTTGTTCATTCATTCATCATCGAAAACAAAATTACTTTTGATCAACTTTTACATATTTTCAAATCATATTATTTTCTTTTTTGCAGGACCAACCGACTCTCATATGGAAACTCACTCAACATATCAAAAAGGTGAGTGCAATAATATGTAATTATGTTCACGAGCAAGAACAGCCACAGACGCTCAAAATGAACCAACTATCGATCACATAAATGTCGAGCTATTACGAAATTTAGCACACGCAAGTGCCCTCCAAGCGGAAAACATCCCAAACCTGAACCGCTATATTAAAGTACAGCGAGGATGGATTGTCTTGGCGAAGCCCTTGTAAACAATATATCATACATGAAGTATAAATTGACAATATTTGCAAAGTACGTTGAAGGCCACAATAGTGAAACTCGCAGTAACATTTTCATTACGGCACAAAAGTTCCTTGATCCACCACAAATAAATAAATATTCTTTTATTTATATTTCAGAATTGTTGCTGTTGCTGTTTTAAAGACAGGGTGGAGCGGTATTATCCGGTAAGAATTGAGTATTTATTCTGAATATGTTCCAAAATATATATTTGTTTGATTTCAGTTTATGACACAATCAAACTCCAAATAACTCGAAAACAGCGTCTGAAATGATCCAACTAATGACCACTCATATAGGAACGAGATTTTATAAATTGAGGAACCTCTAAGCGGAAATTGTCCCGAACATAACTAAACTGCTACAATAAAGTGCAGTGAGTGGTATATCCCCTGGACGATGAAAAAACCACATACCACTTTGTTCTCTATATTCGCACGAAAAACGTTACGTCACCCATAATATCCGCACCTACAGGGAAAAAACGTATTGTTAATATATTTTTGTCTCCCCCCCCTTTTTTAATTCGTGTTGGTTTCATCCACTTTTGTACTAATGCATTTCAGAGAGAAGGTCAAGTTCCTATATGTCAGATTATGCGCAGAGAAGCAAATAATGAAACATGTGTAAGTTATATGTAATGATAAAAAGTGCTTTTGTTTTGCAAAATATTACCTGATTGTACTATCCGATAGTTTCATGTGTCAAGAATGGGATACAGATTTTTTGTCCATTGAAGACGCGATCTGCGACTTTTACCAAACGAATATATTACACTCAGTAAATCCAGTAAATATATCATGATTTCGCTGCAAGATTAACCAAGACCATTCAAAAAAACGAAATGACTTTAACTCAAAATTCCAGTTTTCCTGAATTTACGGATAGGACATCTCTGTCGACTCGTGTTCACCTGACTATCATATCATTGTTGGCAAAAATAACAGTGTTGATTCAGTCGTAGAATTCATTTAAACTAAATTACAATTTATGCGTTGTTCCTTATTGAAAGTAGATTATAACATTATTGAATTATTTTCAGATTTCTCAACCCAAGTCTCTTATCAGCACATGTCCACGTCCGGTAAGTATATTTCATTGTTCTTACCGGGTTTTAATTATGATATTCTTACGAAACGTTTCCGATTTTGAAAAAAAATCCATTTATTTTTGTTTTGTTTTCTTTCTTCCTCTAACGAATGCAAATTAATACTGGCAAATTGGGGTCTGGATGTAGTGTTATGATTTAGATACTTTGTTCAAATTTGTAATATTTCATTAAATTAATACTAAATTGTTATTTTTCACAATCACCTAATTGAATAGAATAGGTCTTCCACCGACGGTTATTATAAGGAGCAGGGTTAGTTCGGTTTCGCTTATGAAATACTTGAGTTTTTGCGCTCCGGGTTGAGTTGGGTTATGAGCTGGACACTGGTAGAACTGGGCAAAACCAAATCAGTTACAATTCAAATCAGAAAATGGTTTTCCAATCCGAATAATTTTTTTCGAATCAGATCGAATTACTTATTTCACGCAAACAACAAATACAATATTTACAATTACAAATCGTGTCCATCGGGAAAATCGAGAAATTTATAGTTTATTGTTTGTTTTTAATTCACACTCCAGAATCTAAGAGCAACTATTTTCATATTTTAACGAAAAGTATATTCGATTTTGCTGAAATTTGACCGAAATCGATTGCATTGTCTCGTTAAAAATGAAAATTCTAGTTCATTTCTCTATTGATTCAAATAAATTTGGTTCCGAATAAATTTGGCTTCGAATTGCCGAATCGAATTGTCCAGCCCAGAGTGCTATCGGCTCAGAGAACGCGAATATTGATTTACATTGTAATAACGTCTTTTGTGGCCGAGTAGCGGTGTCATACTATATCCATTTCATAATTATGCAAATAATTTTCTAAGAGATAGAATGTCTTCTGAACTACCACCGACAAAAAATAAAAAATAAGTCACAAAAATATGCCTATTTTGTCTTTTCACTTTAAAAATTTTTTTACAGATCTTACCCGGTTCAGTTTACGACAATGAAGATGAATACTTCGTTGGAATGAATAAAGTAAGTAAAATTATTATTATATTATATCTTGCTGTTTATGGCGCTTCAGAGAATAGCTCTTGCCAACCAATCTATTTTGCTTGTGCGTATCCGAAATAAAAATCAAATATACGTCACTTAAGAAAAACATTGATTTCAATATTGGATCATGAAATTTTCGATGAGAATTTAAGTTGTCAGAACTCCAGAAGTAATTTGCAATTATATCGCAGGCAATTTTCTCAATAAGCTGATAGGAATTTTATCAGGTATACATGGATTACTCACTGAAAGATAAATAAAATTAATACTATAGGTCACACGATAAGTTGTCCGAACTCGTGCTTGATTGAAGAAATATGTCCTATTCTGAATACATAATATATGTGACCCAAGAATTCATAATGCGCTGAGTAAAATACCTGTGATTTTTATAAATTATTTTAGAATGCAGAAGTTGGTCAGGGAGATGACCTAGATTTATCCTCGGTGCCTCCTTATGTACCATCTTTCTTTTCAACCACGGGTCCGGATGATGTATCATTAACAATAAACGAACAACAAACGGAAACGAAAGATTGCGAAAAGGTTTGCAAAATTTATATGGATTTATTTCGTTACAACAGTTTTCTTGAATCTTCCTGAACAAGGTACTTCACCAGGAGCCACTAATAGGCGAACAGCACTTGTGTTGTTGGAAAAGTAAGATCCATCCGCGGTTCGGCCGAGTCCACGTGAGTTAATACAGTGGGTTGAGTAGTGAGCATGGATTAACGAACCGGATTTGCTGAGACTCGAACCCGAGGGCTGCAACCTGCGATGCCAACATGGTAGCCTCTGTTCGATCGCGTCCGCCTGCTACACGATCAACTTTTGCAAATTCAATACTCTGCATAGTACTGTCAAATTATGATAAACCATAAACGATTGATTGTATATCAAGTATTTTTCTGTATGTTTGTTAGAATTTTTTGACACTCAACAACAACTACACGAAAAATTTGTAAAATGTGTTTAGATTTAAAGCTATAGAGGATAGTTTGATACGCTTGAGATTGTTTAAATAACTTGATCTCCCGTATTTTTTTTCTCAATTTGAGCTCCAAAAAGGATTTGCATCTATTTTACTTCTACTTGTGCGTAACAGGTATACATAGTATGTGTTTTTGATGCACAGGTATAATGTTGTATTTTTCGTAACCGCTAACACTAGGTTGACGAACAAGTCAATTCCACGCTTCCCAGCACTGGTTTGAATGATGTGCCTTTCACATTAAACGAAAACAAACAGGAGGAAACAGAAGATAGTGGAAAGGTTTGTAAACTTTGCAAAGATTTATATTTTATGAAAAAAGTTTGCTTTGTTAATACAGTATCCTGTAGGTTCAAGATTATCAGAATCAAATAATGATTTTCGCGAAGATTAAAATCCATTTAACTGCCTTTTAGCCTTAATGCCCTGGATGTAATAGACACTTTGCCTATTAGTCTGTCCTATCTTTCATTACAGTAATATTATCAACCTCAAATTTATATTCGATACAAAATAATTATAGATACATAATATTCAATCAATAAATGACTTCTTCTGTTACCCAAGACATTGGTAAGATCGAAAAAAGTCAATATATATTATGAAGCAATATTTGATATATTTGTAAGACGGTTCATAGTGAGTTGATGACTTATAACTTGTCGTTGTTTTATCAATTCTAATATATATTCGTTAATATTCCGTTGACTTACGTAACTATATGTGTCACGATGTTCCTAATTCAGCAATTTATTTTTGTCAAGTACGTGCCACAGATGGACCGTGTTTTAACGGCCTATACTTAACAAAACATATTTTGACCTAAAGTATATGACTCGGCCTGGAATTGGTAAGTCTGATTACTCCATACAGATCAAGTCTATTATTTATTGGGCTGATCCGAAACGAAATTATCAACTCACGGAACATAAAATTTCGACCAAATGTTGTATTATTTCTTATATTTTATTATAATGCATAAAATGAAAACTAAAAAAAAGACTGATAATTTACAACTAACAGGGCAATGAACTATTGGAAGAAAAAGAAGAAATAAAAAATCCAACCGACTCCTGGGGTTTCTCGAGCTCTCAAGAGGTATAAATAAAGTTACCTTTTCTCATTTGTTTTTGACTTTTTCTAAATAACATTCTTTGAATCAACTTTGATGTTTTGTATTTTTTTTTTGATCGACAATTGCATTGCTGGGCCTATACTCAAATAAATAAATAAATTTTCATTAAATCAGATTGATAGAAAATTTAAATTTTTTCATTCATATTCTTTCCAGAATTCTTCAAAGAACAATCAAGTAAGCATCGTTTAAACTTATTAAGATTATTATTTTATCATGAATCATTGTTTTATAGTGAAATATATGAGAATATATAAAAACATGTCACTGGCATGCTTTATCTTGAAGGTTTTAAAATAGCAGGTAGACAATGTCACATAACATAAATACACATCTTTTATTAAAAAAATTAAAAAAAAATAGCATTATGTATATGTATTTTAAGTTAGTGGTAATTTCTGTCGTTGTCTTATCGTAGAAATATAAATTGAAAAAAATTCTCAGAGAAGCTATCGTAGTTGAGCTGCTTGTAGCACTCCCCCCCTCCCCCCTAATTCGCTCTGAGCAAGGCGGGAAGGATTGCCTAAAACCCACCAACTAACGTCAACCTAAGTGACAAAAAACTAGTACAAAATAAAGTACCAGCAACTGCACTTCAAGTGAAAACATCCCACAGAGCAATGAATAACTATAGTGAAGTGCATGAAGCGGTTTCTGCTCTGGGCGATGGCAAGACCATACAGTACTTTACCACTCCTTTTAATATCCTGTTAAATAATCGTAACATCTGTTTTCATTTTTAGAAACGTATCAGTTTAAAGAAGGATTTTGAAGAATTTCTCCAGAGAAAAGCTCAACAGCGAAAAGAAGATCGTCGCATCCGACAGGTAAAGTATTAAATATTTTATGCGAGTGACGTTTGAACACAATTTTTATATAATTTTTCTACAAAATTTTGTTTGCTGATATTATTTGCGTGTATTCATAAGTTTGATCGGACTGAAAAAATATCCAGATCAATAGCAAATATGATGTAAATCAGGTACAATAATGTATATTATCGTTGTTGATGTCTGTTTAAAAATTAGCTTCACTTGCTGAATTCCGACAAGAGGTTGCAAGAGGATTTAGACTAATTCGTAACGTACATAAGCAACCATTGGATATTATTTAAATTATGTTGCAACTTTTCACCCTTAAAAGTTTATTAATATTCTTTATAAACAGCAAAGAAGGTCGTTGCAAAACAAAGGGGCCAACAGATACTCGTGGGACGATGCTTCAAGTTCCGAGGAGGTAAGTATAAATTCCTCAATTTAATAATATTTAGTCATAAGTTAATTATATTGGTAATATTCCATCTCCAACTTTTTGTGAAAATATCTTTTATTAAGTATGTGTCTCTGTACGCGGTCCATTTATGGCGCATGCTTGACAAAATAGAATTACTGATATAGAACTAAGACTTTCATAAAAAACCTATGGTAAAATATAACGCAGAATGGACGTTTTTATTCAAGTTTCAAAATTTTAACTTTGCGTGATTTTCTCTTTCTGAACCAGGATTCCCTCAAAGATAAGAGAACTTCCCGCCGCATCCGAAAAAGAAAGAAATTTGTGAAAAAGGTTTGCTCTTGTGTTTCTTTTTTTTAGTTTTCAAGAATTTTTTATTGGAGTTCAAGGCCGGAAGAATTGCCTTGAAGAAGCAAACCAGCTAACGGCCTAAGTGCTACTACAAGTTTTAGTTTCGGCATCTGTGCTCTAAGCAAAAGACATGGTGAAGGGAAATGTACTGCCATGGTAAAGTGCAGTGAGTGATGTCTGTCCTGGGCGATGGGAAAACCATCTACCACTTCCTCTCGCCTGTTATTTTGTTTTTGCATATTTTCTCTAAACAAGGTCGAGGGCAGCCTATTAGAACTAACTAGCGGCAGCAAACCCAAAAATCTACGAAAAATGTAGAAAATAGCAGCTGCACCCTGAGATGAAAACATTTGCAAAAAATTAACCTCTATAGCAGGATGGGTTGAGTGGTATCTCCCCAGGGCCATTATGAAACTGCCTACCCCCTTCTTTTCTCATTCACTTTTTAAACAGGATGTTACTTAGGGCAATCACATAAATAATAAGCGGCGCAAAATAATTTAATTATTATCAACAAAATAGATAATTTCATTTCAACAAATTTTTATTAATATAAACAGAAGAAAACATCACACTGCAAGCGAAAGAAAGATCGAAATCATCATGGGATGACACAAGTTGTGATGAGGTAGATACAAAATATATTAAACTGAGGCAAATATAATTAGTCAAATACATTGTTGCTCTTCATATTATTACAAAAAATATACTCTAAGGTATTCAAAAATATTAGATTTTTACAAGATATTTCAACAACATTTATTTGTTTTATATTGATTTCAGAAATATTCAACGTAGTAATGAAATTTACAGTTTATTTATTAAAGTAGAGATCGGTAAAGTAAAAAGAGGCGGGAACTTTTCGAGTGCGATGATGTTATTGATTTGAAAAATTTTAATCTGAATCTTTCGTATGTGACAGGACAAAGAAGTAATAAGATCCAACAAAGAGGCCAAAAGACTGGCGGTTAAAGCTAGTGAGAAAATCGGATCCGATGATGTAAGTAAAACTTTTTAAAACCTCCTGGGTACATCGTACCATATTTTTCTTCTATATTTTATCCGAAATGGGTCGATGATGATAAAGGTATTATGTACATTTTGTAAAATGTAAAAATTACAATGCATGTGATCTGCTAGATAAATATTGATCGTTTGTGAACGTTCATATTAAAGCTATATAAAACATCACAAACCTTTTTGACCACAAATTTAAGTTATCTGAATTACAGAGTATTTCCATATTTGTCGAGAAAATCTCTATTAGAATCGAACCATCTGTGGCCCAGGCTTGACAAAATAAACTTCGTGATTAGGTTATCTGGTTATTAATATTTATGCGCTGGACATAAAGATAAAATATAAAACCACAAAACAACCAATTACTCAAATAACCTGATTACAAATCGAAAAACGTAACAATTTATCACTAACAGCTTCAGACAATAGTAAGATGGGGCTTTCCCGCTGAAGATCGTGGTGGCGCTGATTCATGGGATTTGTCTTCTTCAGATGACGTAAGTATATTATATTTTTAATCAAATATCATCATTCAATTCCACAGGTAATAACAAGTTATTATTTATTTTTCATACAAAATAATTTATGACGCATCACATTAATAAAAATTGACTTCTCGTTTTTAATTTTGACATATAAAAATTGGACACAATTCAAAATTGAAAGAACACGATAATTTCTAACCAACAGGAAGAACAATTATTGGAAGAAAAAGATCAATCCAAAAATGCAACCGATTCCTGGCAATCTTGGAGCTCTGAGGATGTAAGTTTAGCAAAATATTTTTTTCACTCATTTTCCACTTTTTTCTAAATACCATTCTTTAAGCCAATACTATGATTTTTTTAACGATAACGTTGCTTAATAAGTAATCAAAACTTTTTCAATAATTTATTATACTTTTACAAAAATAGATTAATAGCCAATTCCGATTTTCATCTATTGTAAATTTCTTTTTGCAGAATACCCCAAAGAAAAGTCAGGTAAGCTAATTTTTAAATAATATTTATTTTTATTAAATTGAAATATGATATTTTGGTGATATCTTTTTATCTTCCTCGTAGAACTTGAAATGATCCTTCTCATAATCTGAGATTCTTGTAAATTATGTTTTATATATATCTTTTATCAAAATACCATTCTTTTTAATACTTATTTTAATAACTTGTTCATTAAATTTAACCTTCATTTTAATTTTTAGAATATTATCGACTTTAAGAAAAGGTTTGAAGAATTTCTTCAAAGAAAGAAGGCTGAAGAACTTGAGAAAGAACGACAAATACAGGTTGAACATTAGATATTATCAAACTTTTTACATTAATTTCAATCCGAGTTTTTATTTGAAAATATTATTATCGAGGAGTCATGAAATTGTTGTTATAATAGAAATATCTAGATGGATATGAAATCGACAAGTAAATCCTATTCACATTATTTTAATAATTCTAAGTGATATTTATACACATTGAAAACCATGTAATTCTCTTTGTCGGAGATTAATATGTTTGTTGAAACCCAGATATGATTTCCATCAGATACAAAAATGCTTATTTCCATTCCATTCAGAATTTTTTTAAATACCTTTTGTCAAGTTTGTCTCACAGTTGCACCGCGTCTCGATGGGCGTTCCAATAGTATTTAAGTTCCAACAGTTCCATAAATCGAGGCAAATTTACAGTTAGTCAGATACATCGTTACGTTTTATATTATTACAAAATAGAGTCTCAGGTATTTTAATTTAACAACAGAGTGTTTTGTTTTTGCTTTGATTTAAAAAATATCCGAGATAATAATGAAAATTACAGTTTATTAAAATAGAGATAACTTGAGTAAAAATGCGGAAAATTTTGAGTGCGATGACATCATTGATTTGGTAAAATATTAATTTCAATCTTCTGAAACATATGGCAGGACAAAGAAGTGAAAAGATCCATTGAAGTGGTTGGTGAGAAAATCCCATCCGTTGACGTAAGTAATATTTTTTTAAAACTTCCTTGATACACTGTACCCAATTTTACCTTTATATTTTATCCAAAATGCACCGATGTTGATAAATTTATTTTGTATATTATGTACAATATAAAAATACAATGCATGATTTGCTAGATAAATAATGATCGATTGTGAACGTTCATACAGAAACAAAGTAAAATAATATGAAACTGATTTGCCAATTTTGTCAAATATCTTTGTCAATTTTTTGTTTTGTTAAGTATGTGTCACTGATAGATTGCACCGATAAGTAGCCATTCATCTGTGGCTCATGCTTGACAAAAATCATGATTGGGTTTTCTGGTAATAAACATTTATTCATTGGCCATGAAGGGAAATATAAAACCACAAAACAACTAATTACTCAAATAACCTAATTACAAATTGAAAAACGTAACAATTTATCACTAACAGCTCCGAACAATAATGAAGGATGCCTTTCCCGCTAAAGATCGTGTTGCTGCTGACTCATGGGATTCGTCTTCTTCAGACGATGTAAGTATATTATATTTTTATTCAAATATCAATATTCAATTTCATAACCTTGATGGTTTTGTGATTTCAATAAATATGCTGGGAAATAAAGTAGTTAGATACACTTGTGAGAAAAACAAAAGTTTTATTTAAAATAAATAAAAATAAATAATTTTCGCAGGATGGATTAAACCAAATTCATTTTTTTTTGTTATTCTGTTTCTCTTTGCAGAATTCGTCGAAGAACATTCAGGTATGCTTTGTACAAACTTATAATTTATAGAATGATTAAAATAAATTAAAACAAGTCACATATAAACTTCAGACAATCATAGTTAGTGGACAATGACGCACACACACATAACTACACACGTTTTAGCATGGAAAATGTCAAAAAACTTGTCATTCTTTCTCTGAGACTTAATATTTTTTCAATCCACTTAGAAACTTTCATACCTCTGTAGCACAGTCGATTGAGTGGTATTTTCCCTGGCAGTTGTGAAATTATCCACTCCTTTTTTCCTCATATTTTTCATCTTACACAGGATGTTACTTAGGGCAATCCTAAGAAAGAACTAACGCAAAATCATCACTAACAAGATATTTAATTTCTACAAATTTTAAGCCGTCACTTTAATAAATTTTTATTCAAATAAACAGCAGAAAACATCACTGCCAGCAAAAGAATGGACGAAATCATTGGATGACACAAATCATGATAAGGTACATTGTAACAAAAGTACATTGAATTTACTGGTCATTTGCAGTAATTGCATATTTCCAAAGTTGAAAAAATCCCCCATATTGATGAGATTTAGGCCAATTATTAGCTGTTGATGGAACGCACCTTCGCCGTGCGTTCCATCAACACCCCATATTTGGCCAAAAAAGTCAATTTTGAATCATTTTTTCATAACTGCCAAATAAAATCACTGTCATTTTTGGTTACAGTTTAGGTACAAAATCAAATAAAATAAGGAAAATTTATAAATATTTAAATACATTATATCGTTTGATATTATTATAAATATAGTCTAAGGTATTCGAAAATATTTCAAGTTAACAACAGAGTTATTTGTTTTATATTGAATTCAGAAATATCTGAAGTAGTAATGAAACTTACAGTCCATATTTAAAGATAAGTAAAGTAAATAAGGCGGTAAATTTTTGAGATGAAATCATTGATTTGAAAAAATTTTAATCTGAACCTTTCAAAATATGTGACAGGACAAAGAAGTAATCAGATCCAACAAAGAGCTTAACAGACCCGCGGTTAATGCTGGTTTGAAAATACGATCTGATGTAAGTTATACTTTTTAAAACTTTCTAGATACACGGAAGCCTATTTTCTTCTTGATATCGGTACCTCATTTTTTCAAAGTTGGTAGACATATTATTATGTTTATTTTGTACAATATTAGAAGTACAATGCATGATCTGCTAGAGGAATAATGATCTTTTGTTGTGAACGTTCATATTAAAGCTAAATAAAACATCACAAAAGTTTTTGACGACAAATTCAAGTTATCTGAATTCCAGCGTATTTACTTATTTGTCGAAAAAATCTTTGTCATTTTTTTGTTAGGTATGTGACACTGATGAATTGCATCGATAAGAATCGATCCATTCGTGGCCCATGCTTGACAAAATGAAATTTGTGATTGGGTTATTTGATTATTAATATTTATGCACTGGACATGAAGATAAGTATAAAACCACAAAACAACCAATTACTCAAATAACCTAATTACAAGTTGTAAAACGTAATAATTTGCCATTAACAGCTCCAGACAACAGTAAGATGGGGCTTTCCCGCTGAAGACCGTGGTGGCGCTGACTCATGGGATTCGTCTTCTTCAGATGATGTAAGTATATTATATTTTTATTTAAAACATCATCCTTCAATTCCACAATGTTGCTGGTTTTGTAATTTCAATAAATAAATTAGGAAATGAAGAAGTTAGATACACTTGTGTGATGTAACATGTTTTATTTTTCATACAAAATAATTCTTTATATATTACATTACTACAAGTAATTGACGTCCCGTGTTCAATTTTAATGTATTAAATTCGGGCGGAATTCAAAATTTCAAGAACATGATAATTTCTAACCAACAGGAAGAAAACGAAAAAAAAGTCGAAAAGGGTACCGATTCTTGGAATTCTTCGACTTCTGAAGATGTAAGTTTATGAAAATATTTGTTTATTTACTTTCTATTTTTTTTCCAAATACCATTGTTTGTGTGGTATTTTATTTTTTTTTCATTTTAACTCTATGTTTTTTGACGACGAAACCTCGCTGGGCAAGTAAGTATTCAAAACATTTCTAATAAATAAATAAATTTTTACAAAAATAGTTTTAAAAACCAAACTAAATTTTTCTTGTTATGTTTTGTTTTGCAGAATTCTCCGAAGAACAATCAGGTGAGCATTTTACAAACTTATGAATAATATTTATTTTCATTATAAGAAAATTCATAGAATGATTAGAATAAATTAAAATAAGTCACATACAAACTTCAGACAATGGCGTCTGGTGGACAATGACGCACACACACATAACTACACACACATACACTTAATAAAAATGTTTTGACAAAATTTTTTTCCCATTATGTAATGTGAAATTTTTCTACATTTAAATTCATTTTATTTTCTATAAATCTTATATCATGATATCAATCTTTTTAATACCAATTTTTATAACTTTTTCAGAAAATTCAGTATCTGTTTCAATTTTCAGAAAACTTTCGATTTCAAGAAAGCTTATGAGGAATTTCTCCAGAGGAAGAAGGCTCAAGAACTTGAGGAAGAACGACGAATACAACAGGTTAAATATTATATTATACGGGTGCGAGTTCGAACAAAATTTTTATATTATTTTCTATCGTAGTTATAATTTGAAATTATTCTTGTCAAGTACCTATCAAGTTGTTGTGATAACAGAAATATTCAGAAATTTATTTGAAATCGACAAACAAATGTGCATTAATATTATTTCAATATTTTCAAGTGATATTTATTCACGGAGAAAAACTTCTCACTTTTTTTATTAATTTAATATGTTTTTTTTAATCAACTTAGGAACTTTTTGTGAGCGCGATTGCCTAGTAGTTAACACGTTGGCATCGCAGGTTGAATATCTTGGGTTCGAGTCCCGGCGAGTTCGGCTCGATAATCAATGTCCACCACTCAACCAAGGGGTTTAATATCTTAGGTAGGCTAGCAGTCAAAAGTTCATTAAAAGTATTTCAGTAATTCCAAGGGATATTTATTCGCATTAATAATCTTGGAATATTAAGCATTAATAACCCTCGGGAAACGTTTGAAAAATATAAAAACATTCTGTATTAAGTTTTCATCATTAATCAGGTTCTTTCAGTGCGGCGCTTTCGCTGAACTCATTCCTAACATACAAGTTTCAACGAAAGAGTTTCTTATTTTGCATTGATTTGAAAAATATCCAAGTTTTTGTTTTTAATTTTTCCCTAAACAAAGTTGGAAGCAGTGCCTAAAAGAAACTAACTAACCTCCCCGTAAGTGCAACCTGAGTGGAAAAACCCTATATGGAACTGAGCCGCCGTGGTAAAGTACACTGAGTGGTATCTGCCCTTGGTGATGATAAAACTACCTACCACTCCTCTATTTTTGCAGTCGCCTCTTACAGTCCATATGTTTTGAGGTACAGATAAGACTTGTTATTAATAACGTAGTTTTTTTTTCTTCTCTGGACCATATTCATTTAGGAAATTTTTTTTACCTGAATTTTTGAAATATTACCACAGGAAAAAAGAAGGAATTAGATCTAATAAAGAGGCTGAAAAATCGATGGATGTCGAAGGAAGCAAAATTTCGATCCGATGACGTAGTGAGTATTACTTTTATAGAATTCTAATTTTATAAAAGTCAAATTGTATTGGGGATGGAAAAATTTGTTTATTCAAACTAAATTTAATATTTCACATTCACTACAAATAACTAAATGTTTGTGAATGATTAATTTGCCTAGTGATTAACACGTTGGCATCGCGTGTTGAATATTTTGGGTTCGAGTCCCGGCGAGTACGACTAGTTAATCAATGTCATCACTCAACAAAGGTTGTAATATTTTGGTTAGGATGAGCCGAATGGCAAAGATCATATCTTTGCAACAACTCTGACCCTGTCCGTCTATAAGTGGCCGCTAGTACAGGCGCTTTGTCAGGGTGATCCACTCCAAGCAGTGGCTACTGAAAAAAGAACCCTTGTACCTATGTAGCAGATTCGATTGAATGATATCCTCCCCGGCGATTGTATAATTATCTGAATCTTTCTTGTACATTCCCTTTTATGATACGCTGGATGTACAACGGTCACAGAATAATTAAATTACGATCAACGAAATATATATTTTCTGAAATTTTGAGTTGTCACTTTAATGAGAAATTTTTATTATTTTAAACAGCAGAAAACATCACTGCCAGCAATCAGCACGAAATCATGGGATGGGACAAGTCGTGATGAGGTAGGTTCAAAATCAAAATAAAATGAGGCAAATTTGTAGTTAGTCTAATACATTGTTGCGTTTTATATTATTACAAAATATAGTGCAGGTAACAGTAAATATTTCAATTTAACAACATGGTTGTTTGTTTTGCATTCATTTCAAAAATAACCGAGGTAGTTATAAAAATTACAGTCCATGCATTTAAGTAGAGATAAGTAAAGTGAAAAAAGCGGCAACTTTTTGCGATGAAATCATTGATTTGAGAAATTTTTTATTCTGAACCTTTTGAAATATGTGATAGAAACGAAAAAGTAATCAGATCCAACAAAGAGACTATGAGACCCGCGGATAAAGCTGGTTTGAAAAGGCGGTCCGATAACGTTAATAATACTTTTTTAAATTTTCCTGGGTACACAGAACCTAATTTTTCTTCATGGGGCTCAATTTTTCGGAGTTAGTTGACTTATTATTTATATATATTTTGTACAATGTAAGAAATGCAATGTATGATCTGAATGTTTAATATTGATAAATTATGAACGTTCATATTAAAACTAAATAAAAAACATCATGAAACTTTGTTACGGCAAACATAAGTTATATGAATTTTAGCTTATTACTTTTTTTGTCACGATATAAATGAATTTCTGAAACACAGCACATGTATCCCAATCAAAAATTATATATATATCGAAACTTCTTTTATTAATTATGTAACAGTGATGGATCGCGTCAATAGGACTGTGGTGTATTTTGTGATTTAGATAACTGATAATTTAAATATAAAACTACAAAACAGCTAGTTATTGTTTATACAACTACAAATGTATAAAACGTAATAATTTCCCATTAACAGCTCCAGACAACAGTAAAATGGGGCTTTCCCGCTGAAAACCGAGGTGGCGCTGACTCATGGGATTCGTCTTCTTCAGATGATGTAAGTATATTATATTTTTAATCAAATATCATCATTCATTTCCACAATGTTGCTGGTTTTCCAATAAATAAATTGGGAAATGAAAAAGTTAGATACACTTGTGTGAAGTAACATGTTTTATTTTTCATAGAAAATAATTCTTGATATATTACATTCCAAGCAAATTGACGTCCCGTGTTCAATTTTAATGTATTGAATTCGGGTGCAATTCAAATTTTTCAAATTTTCAATTTCTAACCAACAGGAAGAAAACTTATTGAACGAAAAAAAAGTCGAAAAAGGGTACCGATTCTTGGAATTCTTCGACTTCTGAAGATGTAAGTTTATGAAAATATTTGTTTATTTACTTTCTACTTTTTTTTCCAAATACATTTGTTTGTGTGGATTTTTATTTTTTTATTTTAAACTCTATGTTTTTTGACGATAAAACCTCGCTGGGTAAGTAAGTATTCAAAACATTTCTAATAAATAAATAAATTTTTACAAATTAGTTTTAAAAACCAAACTAAATTTTTCTTGTTATGTTTTATTTTGCAGAATTCTCTCCGAAGAACAATCAGGTAAGCATTGTACAAACTTATGAATAATATTTATTTTCAATATAGTAAAATTTATAGAATGATTAGAATAAATTAAAATAAGTGACATACATACTTCAGACAGTGGTAGTTAGTGGACAATGACGCACACACATACACTTGATTAAAATATTTTGACAAAATTTTTTCCGATTATGTAATGTGAAATTTTTGTAGGTTTGAATTTATTTTATTTTCTATAAATCTTATATCATGACACCAATCTTTTAATTCCCATTTTAATAATTTTTTCAGTAAATTCAGCATCTGTTTTAATTTTCAGAAAACTTTCGATTTCAAGAAAGCTTATGAGGAATTTCTACAGAAGAAGAAGGCTCAAGAACTTGAGGAAGAACGACAAATACAACAGGTTAAATATTAGATATTATATCATACGGGTGCGAGTTCAAATAAAATTTTTATATTATTTTCTATCGTAGTTTTAATTTGAAATTATTCTTGTCAGGGACTCATAAAGTTGTTTTGATAACAGACATATTCAGAAATTTATAAGAAATCGACAAACAAATGTGCATTAATATTATTTCAATATTTTCAAGTGATATTTATTCATTATTTTTTACAGAATTTGAAATGTTTTTTTAATCCACTTTTTGTGGGCGCGATTGCCTAGTGGTTTTAAACACACTTTGGCATCGTGGGGGGGGGGTTGAAAATCTCGGGTTCGAGTCCCGGCGAGTCCGGCTCGTTAATCAGTGCCACTCAACCCCGGTTGTAAAAGCTTGGTTAGGATAAGCCGAACGGGAAAGATCATATCATCACTCCAAGAAGTGCTATTGAAAAAAAGAACTCCTGTCTCTGTATAGCAGAGTCGATTGAATGGTATCCTCCCAGGCGATTGTAAAATTATCTAAGGCCCAAGAACTTGAGGAAAAACAGGTTAAATATTATTAATTTCTATCGAAGTTTTTCTTGAAAAATATTATTGTCAGGGGGTCATCATATTTATAAGAAATCGACAATCAAAAGCGCATTAAAAGTATTTCAATAATTCCAATTTATTAGCATTGAAACTTGCCATGCTTTTTGACAGATATGAATATGCTTTTTTGAATCTTCCGATGAAGAATATTTATACTGCCACCCTTCGGGAAACGTTTTGAAAAATATAAACATTTTTTATTAGGTTTTTACTATTAATCGGTTTCTTTCAGTGCGGCGCTTTCGCTGAAACTTCCTAACATACAACTTTCAACGAAAGAGTTTTCTTATTTTGCATTGATTTGAAAAAATATCCAAGTTTTTCTTTAAATTTTTTCTGGAGAAAGTTGGAAGCAGTGCCTAAAAGGAATTAACTAACCACCCCGTAAGTGCAGCCTGAATGAAAAAGACCCTATATGGAACTGAGGCCGCCGTGGTAAAGTACACTGGTATCTGCCCTTGGTGATGATAAAACTATCTACTATACACTTCTATATTTTTT
>OZ023147.1:24208701-24262464 GCA_963675895.2 Styela plicata | reverse complement strand
TTAAAGTTGAATTCAATTTATAATCAATTATTTTATATCTTCCACAAAACGACATACGCCGATATTAAGGGACCTGTATTTGTCGTTGAAAACCTTTGGTACTTGTGGTACCCTGAGCAAATGCATAAAAACAATTACTTACGTCATTGGTTTGAATCTTGCGACTAGCGTTACCACCATCTTTGACATTTCCATTTACTTTTTCGTTCTGTTTTAAATATTGAAAACCGTAGGTTAAAAACTACTCAAAATAAAAAGAAGAGGTGTCGGATGTTTCATCTTTCCGCTTGTGTTGCATTGCAAATTCATACATTCCCAATCAGAAATCTTATTATGCCAAGCATGAGTCACAGATGGACCATCTTTTATTACTACTATTATTATTATTACATTACTACTTTCTCGTATAGTAGAAGACAACAATCGCCGAAGGATTGTGTTATCCACTATTTGAAGAAGTAGTGAACGTTTTCGGTTAAGCAGTTCGATAATAGATTTTGTGTTGAGTTCACATTTGAATTTTGTCGATGCTTATTTTGCTGTCTCAAGTTCGTTCTATTTATCATACTATTCCTAAATTTTGTTAAATTATTAGGTCGTGATCTGGCACTGGTAATCTTCTGTAAAGCCAAGCTGCGTTGAAGAAAGAAAGATATAACTGTACTTGAAGCAATAAATAAAAAAGAAATTACACAAACCTTTTCCATAACTTTCTTCTTGGGACGATAAATTCTCGATTCATCTTTTTTAGGAGCATCCTGATGAAGATAAGGAAAATCATGTAAAGGTTATAACATGAAAAGACTCGAGTAGATTTCTTAGATCATATTTTTGTATCTGCAGCCGTAAATCCAGCAGATTAAAATTTCCTTATTTTAACACTTTAGGTATGGGCTATAGAATAGTCCTAACAAAAAGCGAGTAAAAGAAATAAAAATTGGTAGATGGTTCTACCATCGTCTAAAGAAGATACCACTCACTGTACTTTACTATGGCGGTTCAGTTTTGTTTGATATGTTTTTTTCTTAGAGTGCAGTTGTTGGATCTGTGTTATATAGTAGCGGATTGCGGTCAGTCGATTCCTTTTATGAATTGCTCTGGTCCTAAAGCGAACAATATAAAAAATAGTTTCCTTTGTGTTTAATAAGAATATTGGCTTCTCACCGATCTTAAAAACTTGGATTTTTGTGATTCTTTCCCGATGTTGTCAGTTGTCCCAACATCCTTTTTCTGTTTTAAAAATAGAACAATTTGAAACACTATTATGGGTTCTGTTCCAATTATAAATTTTATTTTGTCAAGCATGAGTCACAGATGGATCGAGTCTCGTCGATGCGATCCATCAGTTACCCATGCTCAACAAAACAGGCTCAGAGACAAAACAATTATTTTGCTCTGGGATCGAAATCGGAAGTTAAATTGCAATAGTTTCGTCTTTTCCAAGTAGATACACAAAATATTTATATCAAGATCAATGATATGTTTGAGTATTATGAATTTTTATCGTCTCTTGAGCTTCTTTTAACTTCTTTTGCGAGCAGTGTTGTTTTCTGTTACTAGGCTAGTGATAATAAGTATTTGTTCAAATAATATTTTGACGATGATTTAATTATTTTATGTTGTATGAATTATTTAGAACTAGTATAAAAAAATGACATTTTATATCTCCACTTTATTTTATTTTATCTCGCTTCAAGCAAGACCAGCGAGGTAATCAACTAAGGCCATCTAAAGAGCAAAGAGCAACAGTGAAATGCATCAGACCATAAGATATGCGTTACGAAAAATCACTATAAATATGAAAGAATTTAATCGTGATTACTCATATAACCTTATTAGGAATAAAATATAAATATTGCTGGATAGGATTTAATACATACCTCGTCAGTACTAGTTTCGTCCCATGAGTTTTTGTTTTCCTTTATGTCTTGCAACGATGTTTTCTGCTGTTGTTGAAGATTAATATTAAAATTTTGTAATTTAGAACTTCCATCTCAATCAGAATACATATATATATATATATATGGATATTGTTAAATATGGGCCACTGATATATTGATGAATATATCATTTTTACTATTACAAATTGTCTCTATTATGAACTTCCAAAAATGTATAGTTATGACTAATATTAACATAAAAAATAATGAAGGGAATATATTTTCAATTCACAATCCATGCCAAAAAGGAAAAAGTTTCATATTTGAACGACAGAATGCAATCGATTTTGTTTAACCAACCAAAGTTGATTACATTTTGTCATTGAAAATGAAACTTCACTTCATTTAACAAGTTTTTGTTCCTATGAATAGTTCATGATTGATTCGAATAATCTATGCTCGGTATCGACCCAAATCACCGAATCAAATTGTCCAGCCCTACTTGTGAGGGAGTTATCGGGGACTTGTTCAAAATTGACAGAACTATTCATAGTTTGAAACCAATTGCTTTCTAATTATGAGATTATGAGGGGGTAACATATAAAGATGGTTTAAAATATCTTTTAGGGTGATTAAAATTTAAAAATGCAATTAAACGAAAATTCCCAATATTTTCAATATTCCCGGGCCCTTGAAAATTCTCGGAAACTTTCCAAAATTCCCGGAAACTCCTCACCACTTTGCAAATCTTTAGAGGATGAGAAAGTCAAAAATACGATTTAATCATAATATGGCGAACCATGACCATCAGGTAGTTTCAAGTCAGAGCAGAGGTTTGGACACTTATATGAAGGAAGGAATTCTACAAAATGAGTGAGAACATGTGTATCTATGACGCGATTTTTGCAAAGGCATTGTTTTTCTGTGTCTAACTGTAATAAATATATTATTTGAGTCTCTTTACTACTTCCTTGGATAGTAGAAGAACGCATTGGATGGAAAGATGGTGTTATCCGGTATTCAAAAAGGCACGTTTTCGGTTGAGAAGTACATTAATAGTTTTTTGTGTGAAGTTCACATTGGTCTAGCGTGTGCGTTCCTAAGTTTCGTCTTAAGTTCATTGTGTTTATATCATGATAATTATATAATATGTTATATTATTAGATCGCAGTCGCTAATTTTCTGTAAAAGTCATGTTCCATTGAAAAAAAAAAACGTACGACAAATCTGGCTACTTTACTCCCCGACAAGGTTGAATTGACGATATTATTTGTATAAAAATAGAATATACTTACATCGTCTGGAGAAGACGAATCCCATGTATCGACGTAATGTGTGAGGCTCAACGCCTTCTTCTTCGATGTTTTGGGCTGTTAGTGATAAATGTTTTCTCATTATTTTTCCAGCAGATGATATATATATTATAAAAGAGTTCCATCAATTTTTTAATGAAATACATTTCTCTAACCGCTAATTTTACAATATCCGAGATAAATTATGAGTATCACCTATTTCATTCCAATATATTCTACAATGATCAAATTATGCTTTAAAAAACTTTGAAAACGTTTGAATAAAATTTTAGAAACATAAAACACATTAATTT
Source organism: Styela plicata (assembly GCA_963675895.2). NCBI lineage: Eukaryota > Metazoa > Chordata > Ascidiacea > Stolidobranchia > Styelidae > Styela > Styela plicata. The sequence goes on along the minus strand of OZ023147.1, from coordinate 24,258,978 downwards.
GAATAAAAGTTAAAAAAAAATGATAACAACAACGATGCTCTATGTCATGACCCAAATTTATCATATTAAAAACAAAAAGATAAAAATACATTCGACACAAAAATCACTTGAGGAAAGTCGTGACTTGGAATTGAATATAATTGCCTTGGGACCGTGATGTGCTATAAATGTTGTTGAATTACACTCAGTAAATTACATATTAATATTTGAAGGAATATTGTAGTTGATCATACTCTATTTACTTTCGGGATGAATAATTAATAGTTCTAGTCAACAAGCTGTAATCAGGATTCGCAAGCATCATGACACACATAAGTAATTCTATAGAATAACGAATCTATTAAAATGGATGAAACGAGATACTAAAAGTAGAGCAACTCCAGCATATTTCGCATTTGCAAAATATGAAATATTAATTATAATAAGTGATATTTTCGATCTTACCGATATCACGAGGTTGGATTCCTTTGATATTTGATCGACTCTACCGGGTGTCTGAACATCCTTTTTCTGTTTAAAGAAAAAGTAAGTTTGAAACAAAATGCAGAACATTTATTTATTTTGTTATCGAACAAATATTAAATAGTAAAATTATCGAAGTTGAACTGAACGATGTTATTTAAATATAAATAGAATATACCTACCTCTTCTGAAGAAGAAGAGCCCAAGGAACCCACAAAGTGTGTCAGACTTATCGCTTTATTCCGTGATGGTTTGGGCTGTTAATAAAAAATTATTACGTCATACAGATTTTTATACGTTAATAGTAATTATCTGCGTTAAGTAATTTATTTATATAAAATCAATCATAATTCCTTACTTTTATGCACGTACTGTTAGATGTTTCCAGAATTCTTTTTATTGTCACAAAAAGTCATACGCTGAGATAAAGGAACCTATATTTATTGTCGAAAACATTTGGTATTTGTGATACTTGACCTTGAAAAAATGCCTAAAAACAACTACTTACATCATTGGTTTGGATTTTGTGAACAACGTTACCACCATCTTCGATGTTTCCCATTTTTTCTTTGTTCTGTTGTAAATAATAAAAAATCCAGGTTAAAAACTACTCAAAATAAAAACGGAGAAGTGTCGGATGTTTCATCTTTCCGCCTGTTTGTTTACGTTGCAAGTCTGTGCATTAACGTTACAATCGAAAATTTTATTTTTCCAAGCATGAGTCACAGATGTACGGATCTTCTCGATGCGATTGAGTCTCATTTCTACTTCGTCGGATAGCAGAGGGCAATTGCCGAAGGAAGCGTTGTCCACTAATAATGGGCAATGTGGACTCCAAACAAATTCTATTACCGAACTGCTTAATCGAGAACGTGGACAAGTTCACATTTTCAGTTAAGCTGTTCGGTAGTAGATTTTGTATAGAACTCATATTTTGATGATTCTTATCTTGCTAGGTTCCGCCTCAAATTCGTTCTGTTTATGATACTATTCCTATATTTTGTTACAGTATTAGATCGTGATCTGGCCCTGGTAACCTCTTGTAACGCCAGGTTGCTTTGGGTTGAGGGAGAAAAGAAATTCTGCGACATTTTTCTGCTGTTTTTGTGAATTTTCTTCCATTTTTAATTAAAATGAATGTTAATTGATATTTATACCAGGTATACAAGAACTATGTTCCTGGAATTCTTTTTATTGACAGATGAAAAAAATATACTGGAATTTAGTAAATTGTGTTTGTCACCAAAAAGTTAAAAATGTTCTCATATAAACGTTCACATTCGATTATTATTTTTGTCCAGAGGACCGCACATAAATGTTGTTTGATGTTTTTAAATAAATTCGAACGAAACTTACCTGATTGTTCTTCGAAGAATTCTGAAAAAAGGGAAACATAGTTAAAAAAGAAAATAATGGAAAAAAGCTACATTAAAAGAAAAATCTTGAAAAAGAAATAAAATAAATTATATAAATTTGATGTTTCTTGATTTTTATATTACGCTCGAAAATTAAATATAAATATATGAAGGAATTAAAATGTAGTAGGTGATAATTACATTTCTAATCAGGATGATATTTGTAGTCTCGGCCACGGTGGCAGAATCTTGGTTGCCTTCGGGTGGCTAAGATGTTTATGTCATTTTCTTCGGATTGTACAAAAAAAACTTCAAAATCAACAACACTGCTATTTCATAGCAATATTGATGATGTTGAAACTTTTTGTACAGTTTGGTTGCTGCCTGACACTAAAAAAGGCATTTGAGTCTTCTACCGAGAGATATATCCACGGAATCTAGCACATTTGCAAAATTTTCTTCTGATGACTTCCATATTTTTCGGGTGTCTGCATAGCAGAATATCTGACATTTTACCACTCTGTTCTCAGTCAGAAAGTAATAATTATGATTCACGATCACCACAAGGAATATTGAAGGTAAAAAAATAAAGCCAGCAGATCTAGGATTACTAAAATGTCTAATATTCAATAATAATAATAAGGACTCTATTAAACGTACTGATTGTCCTGATCTTTCACAGACTTTACTGGGCGCCTCAACCTTCTTTTTTTTCTGTTTTAAAAATGGAACAGTTTGAAAGAGGATGAGTTATTGATTTCCTGTTATTGTATATATCATTAATAATTCCCTATATGAATATGAGGGTATTTATTCGCCTTATTATCCAACGAATTTTCAACTGCAAAACTATGAAAGTTAAATTGAAGGATGTTATGTAAATAGAATAGTTACCTCCTCTGAAGAAGATGAGTCCAATGAACCCACAAAGTGTGTCAGATTTATCGCTTTATTTCGTGATGGTTTGGGCTGTTGACGAAAAATTATTACGTTGTAACGATTTTAATGTGTTATCAGTAATTGTCTTTGTTCGCGAGTTGAGCATGGCAAATCAATCAAAATTAATTACTGTTGTGCACTGGATGTAATTCAGTAACTCTTTTCATAGCGACAAAAAAGAAATACGGTGAAGTTTTATAACCTAAATTAGTCGTCAAAAACCTACGAAAATCAACGAGTCATAATTACATAAAAATTTGGGATATATTTAGTTAAAATAAAACTTTAAAACATAAAGCGAAGTATGTTTCAGTGCGTAGGTAATTTGACCTTGAGAGAATTTCAAAAAAATGTATATTACTTACATCATTGGTTTGGATTTTGTCACCGACATTCCCACCATCTCCTGCCTTTCCAATTATTTTATCTTTCTGTCGTAGATAAATGAAATATTCAAGTTAAAAGTGAATGAAAATAAAAACGAAAAAGCGTAGGATAGTTTTGATTTCGATGATCTCTACATTTAATATGATTTCTTTAAATTATTTCATTACTTTGTACTTCTTGACAACTATATTGACAAGTCAAGTGGTCAGAATCTCTGTCCAGTTGGAACAAGTAGATGACCATAATCAGAAATTTCATTTTGTGGAGCATGCGCCACAGATGGGCCGCGATACATCAGTGGCTCATACTCAACACAAAAAATGTTTTGAAATTTTTTTTCCGATTGATGATTCACAGTCAGAACAGTCAGAAAAGTTCTAAGCTAACGTTCAAAGCTAAATATTAAACAATGTTATTTAAACATGAATATAATTACCTCGACTGAAGCAGACAAGTCCCAGGAATCCACAAAGTGCGTAAGATTGATCGCTTTCTTCGGTGATGTTTTAGACTGTTATTGATAAATACTTTCGTTAAAAGATTTTAATTGACTAACTGTTTTTAGGGTTGTATATTAATTTTTATTACCAGTTATATATTAACTGTATTCCAAGAGTTCTTTTGACAGACAAGTCGAAAAATTGCATTTGTCGCCGAAAAGTTGAGGATTCTATAACTAGTTTTCATATTGACATTCAAAATCAATTTTTATTTTTTCAGCAGATCATATATATATAAATATATATATATATATATGAATAGTTTGTAGTTATGTTTATGTGACATTGTCTACCCGGTCGTTTGAAAAATCCGAGAAATTGTGTATAAATTATTTTCATTTATTCGAATCATTCTAATATATTATACAATACAAAAAATAAATATTATTTATAAATTTGAAAAAAGCTTACCTCATTGTTCTTGGAAGAATTCTAAAAAAATTAAAGTATGAGTAAAAAATTCGAATTTGTTATTATTTATTGTGGTACATCGTTATCTTCATTTTTTAACTTTTATGATAAAGTCCAAAAAAAAATCAAAATTTGATTAAGATATCTTTAAAAATAAAACAAGTTTTTAATAAAAGACAAATTGAGAATTTTAAAAATCCTTTGAATAATAAAGGTAAATCAGTTTACAAAGAAAAGTCCAATAAGCATTTTTAAGAAAGTTGTATGACTTGAAATTAAACAAAACTGCTCTAAAAGAGTGTTATGTTATATATGCTGTATATATCAGCAATGTTCCTAGTTGCTCATAAATTTTATGTTTCTTGACTTCTGAATATTGCTCGGAAATTAGATATTAATACTCTTGAGGCGCGATGGCCTAGTGGTTAAACATGTTGGCATCGCAGATTGAAAATCTCGGGTTCGAGCCCCGGCGAGTCCGGCTCGCTTATCCATGCCACTCAACCCAGGGTGTAATAACTTGGGTAGGCTAAGCCGAACAGGAAAGGTGACATCTTTCCAGTAATTTTAACCCTGTCCGTCTAGAGGTGGCCGTTGTTACAGGGCCTTGGACAGGGTAATTCACTCTAAGAAGTAGCTATAAAAAAAATATATATATGAAAGTCTTTATCGGTCAGCTGTAATCAGGATTCACGTGCATCGTGACTCACATAAGTAATCCTATGAAAAAACAAACTTACTGTAATTGGTGAAACAAGAAATATTAAAAGTAAAATATAAATTCAGCAGTTCAGGAATATCTCATTCTCCAAATATTTAATAAAATTAATGTTTTTTTCGAACTTACCGATATTATGAGGTTGGATTGTTCTGATCTTTCACAGACTTTACTGGGTGCCGCAATCTTCTTTTTCTGTTTTAAAATAAAACAGTTTGAAACAGCATGCGTTATTGATTTATTGTTAATGTTATATATCAATAATTATTTCAAATATAAATATCAGTGTAAACAAGTGTATATATTTACCTTATTTACAAACAAATTTTCAATTGCAAAACTATAGAATTGAATGATGCCATTTGAATATAAACATACTTACCTCGTCAGAAGAAGACGAGTCCAACGAACCCACAAAGTGTGTAAGATTTATCACTTTCTTCGGAGATGTTTTGGGCTGTTAATGATAGTAACAGTAACTACCTGTTTTTATGGATTAATATTATTATTTATAGCCAGTTATGCACTGTATTCCGAAAAATTTTCTTGACAAATAAAAATATACGCTGAAATTTGTATAACTGCATCTGTCGCAAACAACTACTACTACTATGTATAAAAATGGAAATTCCATATTTTTTTTTCTAAATTAAATAATGTGTGCATATGTGTGACATTGGCTACTCGCTAATTTAAAACGTCTAAGATGAGGCATGTATATCATTTTTTGTTTTTTCTAACTTTAATATATTTTACGATTCTGAAAATAAATATTATCAAAAAGTTTGAAAAAACTTACTACACTGTTCTTCGAAGAATTCTGAAAAAAAAGGCAAAATATAAGTGAAAAAATGAATTTGCCAGTAAATATTGTAGCCCATAGTTATCATCAATATTTTTGTACTTATATGAAAAAAAATTGGATTTTTTAAAAAGAAATTTGAAACAAAAAAAGGCTTTTGAATAAATTTTTCCAAACAAATAAAATTTGAATAAGAATTGAAAATATGATAAAACTTACGAAATTCCATTTCATGACCCAAAACAAACAAAAAAAATGTGGTAACAATGGGTCGTGGGGTCGGACCAATATCATCATTCGACATAAACAAACATAATTGCTGTGTGCTTGTGATGTGTTATATACGTCAATAATGTTGCTCAGGAATATTCTTGTTCCTTGACTAAGCTTCCTTGAATTAAGCTTAAAATTAAGTATTTATTTTTCAGGAATTATGCAAATTTTTGGTGATAATTACATTTACTATCGGAATAATTATTATTAGTCTTGGTCAAAAAGCTGTAATCTGGATTCACGAGATCATGTTACACATAAGTAATTCTATAACAACGAATCAAGCGAAGTTATTGAAACGAGAAATATTCAAAGTAAATCAAGCACATCACGAGTTTCTCATTTGTCAAATATTAGATAATAATAACCAACTTACCGATACCATGAGGTTGGATTGTTCTGATCTTTCAAAGACTTTACTGGGTGCCGCAATCTTCTTTTTCTGTTTTAAAAATAGAACAGTTTGAAACAGGATGCGTTATTCATTTTTTTAACGTTATATAATTTTGAATTAATCTGCAGCTGCAGCTTTTAATGTTGATTTTGAGGAATTCCCTCGAATGAGATCAAAAATGTTTTATAAAATGATTTGCGATGATTTTTTCAGCCGAATGAAGTAGCAACAAATATGGATCAAAATATGTCATATATGCCGGTCACAAAATGAATTCCTCAAAATATGAAATCCCAAGTATTTACCATACATAGTTAAAGTAATAATGATGATTCATATAGTAATACTATACTGTCCTAAGTAGCCCCACTTGACGGTGCTTAATTTTTAAAACATATTTAATTCAAATGGAAAAACTACCAAAGCTGTTAATTCGAACGATGTTATTTGACAAAAAATATAGCATATTTACATCGTCCGAACTAGTGGAGTCCCAAGAGTCCAACTTTTTGATTTTTTCCGCATTCTTCGGTAAGGATTTGTGCTGTTCGTCGTAAAGTATTGTATTAACAACAAATGTATGTTTAATGGGTTTTATATTTTACGGATATTAGAGTAATATTCAATACCATTCGTACAGAAACTGTTTAATATTTTACAATTTAAACAGTGAAATTTAAAATTGGGAAAAATCTTTTGAATAAAGGTATGACAATCTAGAACGAAAATATCCCATAATTTTCGTTTTAGGATAGTGCTCTAGGATACTATTAAGCCATATATGTCAACAATTTCCGTTATAAATTTTGTGTTTAATGACTTATTACGCTTGAAAATTAGATAATAATATTTGAAAAAATAAGAACATTTTATGTGATAATTCGATCTACTTCCGAGAATATAATTAATAGTTTTGCCAATAAGCTGCAACCAGGGTTCACTACCATCGTGACACTACAATAACTAATCTTCCAAAACTGATAAAACAAGAATATTAAAAGTAAATCCAGAATACCAAGAGTTTCTCAATTGCTAAATGTATAATAATAAAAGTTACCGATATTGTAAGGTGGGATTTTTCTGATCTTTCACCAGCTTTATCGGGTGCCTCAATATTCTTTTTCTGTTTCAAAAATAGAAGAGGATGCGTTATTCATTTATTGTCAATGTAGTATATCAAAAATTATTCCATATATGAGATGTAAACAAGTATATTTATTCACCTAATTTTCCAACAAATTTTTAATTGCAAAATATCGAAGTTAAAATTGGAATCGAACGATGTTATTCAAATATGAATAGAATATACTTACCTCGTCTGACGAAGACGAATCCCAAGAATCGAAGCGGTTTGTTGCTGGTTCTGATTTCTTCACTATTGTTTTGATCTGTTAATATGAAATTATTACAAAAACTTTAGGCAACTATATATAGATGAAATTAATTATTAAAAACTTTTAGTTATTTGTAGTAAATGTGAGATAGTAAATTTAGTTTGAAAAAATTGATTTATCCATCCACAATACAATTTGACCTTTATAAAATTAGAACTGTATAAAAGTATTACTCACTACGTCATCGGATCGAATTTTGCTTCCATCGATATCCATCGATTTTTCAGCCTCTTTATCGGATGATCTAATTCCTTCTTTTTCCTGTCGTATATTTCAAAATATTCAGATTCCATATTCAAAATTTCCCAAATAAATATGATCCAGTGAAAAAAAAACTATGATTGTAATAACAATCCTTTTATCTGTACTTTAAAACATAGGTACTGAGAGAGGCGACTGAAAAAATATAGAACTGGTAGATAGTTTTATCATCACCAAGGGCAGATACCAGTGTACTTTACCACGGCGGCTCAGTTCCATATAGGCTCTTTTTCACTCAGGTTGCACTTACGGGGAGGTTAGTTCATTCCTTTTAGGGACTGCTTCCAACTTTCTCCAAAAAAAAAATTAAAAAAAAAACTTGGATATTTTTCAAATCAATGCAAAATAAGAAACTCTTTCGTTGAAAGTTGTATGTTAGGAAGTTCAGCGAAAGCGCCGCACTGAAAGAAACCGATTAATAGTAAAAACCTAATACAAAATGTTTATATATTTTTCAAACGTTTCCCGAAGGGTGGCAGTGTAAATATCCTTCATCGGAAGATTCAAAAAAGCATATTCATCTCTGTCAAAAAGCATGGCAAGTTTCTAATGCTAATAAATATCACTTGGAATTATTGAAATACTTTCAATGCGCTTTTGATTGTCGATTTCTTATAAATATGATGACTCCCTGCCAATAATATTTTTTAAGAAAAACTTCGATAGAAATTAATAATATTTAACCTGTTGTTCCTCAAGTTCTTGGGCCTTAGATAATTTTACAATCGCCTGGGAGGATACCATTCAATCGACTCAGCTATATAGATACAGGAGTTCTTTTTTCAATAGCACTTCTTGGAGTGAATCATCCTGATATGATGATATGATCTTTCCCGTTCGGCTTATCCTAACCCAAGCTTTTACAACCTGGGTTGAGTGGCACTGATTAACAAGCCAGACTCGCCGGGACTCGAACCCGAGATCCCCCCCCACGATGCCAACGTGATAACCACTAGGCAATCGCGCCCATAAAAAGTGGATTAAAAAAACATTTCAAATTCTGTAAAAAATAATGAATAAATATCACTTGAAAATATTGAAATAATATTAATGCACATTTGTTTGTCGATTTCTTATAAATTTATGAATATGTCTGTTATCAAAACAACTTTATGAGTCCCTGACAAGAATAATTTCAAATTAAAACTACGATAGAAAATAATATAAAAATTTTATTTGAACTTATACACGCGTATAATATAATATTTAACCTGTTGTATTTGTCGTTCTTCCTCAAGTTCTTGAGCCTTTTTCCTCTGTAAAAATTCCTCATAAGCTTTCTTGAAATCGAAAGTTTTCTGAAAATTAAAACAGATGCTGAATTTACTGAAAAAGTTATTAAAAGATTGGTTTCATGATATAAGATTTATAGAAAATAAAATGAATTCAAACCTACAAAAAATTCACACTACATAATCGGAAAAATTTTGTCAAAACATTTTTATTAAGTGTATGTGTGTGCAGTTATGCAGTGCAGTCAAAAAACATAGAGTTAAAATGAAAAAAAATAAAATACCACATAAACAATGGTATTTGGAAAAAAAAGTAGAAAGTGAATAAACAATTATAAACAAATTTCATAAACTTACATCTTCAGAAGTCGAAGAATTCCAAGAATCGGTGCCCTTTTCGACTTTTTTTCCGTTTTCTTCCTGTTGGTTAGAAATTATCATATTCTTGAAATTTTTAACTGTGCCCGAATTTAATACATTAAAATTGAACACGGGACGTCAATTACTTGTAGGAATGTAATATATCAAGAATTATTTTGTATGAAAAATAAAACCTGTTACTTCACACAAGTGTATCTAACTTTTTCATTTCCCAATTTATTTATTGGAATTACAAAACCAGCAACATTGTGGAATTGAATGATGATATTTGATTAAAAATATAATATACTTACATCATCTGAAGAAGACGAATCCCATGAGTCAGCGCCACCACGGTCTTCAGCGGGAAAGCCCCATTTTACTGTTGTCTGGAGCTGTTAATGGCAAATTATTACGTTTTACAATTTACAGTTGTATAAACAATAACTAGCTGTTTTGTAGTTTTATATTTAAATTACCAGTTATCTAAATCACAAAATACACCACAGTCTTATTGACTCGATCCATCACTGTTACATAATTAACAAAGGAAGTTTTGATATATAAATTTTTTTTGATTGAGATACATGTGCTGTGTTTCAGAAATTCATTTTATCGTGACAAAAAAGGAAATAAGCTAAATTTCAGATAACTTATATTTGTCGTAACAAAGTTTCACGATGTTTTATTTAGTTTTAATATGAACGTTCATAATTTATCAATATTAAACATTCAGATCATACATTGCATTTTTTACGTTGTAAAAATATATATACATAATAAGTCAACTAACTCCGAAAAATTGAGTCCCATGAAGAAAAATTAGGCTCTGTTCACCCAGGAAAATTTAAAAAGTATTACTCACGTTATCGGATCGCCTTTTTAAACCAGCTTTATCCGCGGGTCTCATAGTCTCTTTGTTGGTTCTGATTACTTCTTTGTCCTGTCACATATTTTAAAAGGTTCAGATTAAAATTTTCTCAAATTAATGATTTCATCGCGAAAAGTTGCCGCCTTTTTCACTTTACTTATCTCTACTTAAATACATGGACTGTAATTTTTATAACTACCTCGGTTATTTTTGAAATGAATGCAAAACAAACAACCCTGTTGTTAAATTGAAATATTTACTGTTACCTGCACTATATTTTGTAATAATATAAAACGCAACAATGTATTTGACTGATTACAAATTTGTCTCATTTTATTTTGATTTTGAACCTACCTCATCACGACTTGTCCCATCCCATGATTTCGTGCTGATTGCTGGCAGTGATGTTTTCTGCTGTTTAAAATAATAAAAATTTCTCATTAAAGTGACAATTTAAAATTTCAGAAAATATATATTTCGTTGATTGTAATTTAATTGTTTTGCGACCGTTGTACATCCAGCGTATCGTAAAAGGGAATGTAGAGGAAAATTCAGATAATTTTACAATCGCCGGGGAGGATATCATTCAATCGACTCTGCTACATAGGTACAGGGGTTCTTTTTTCAGTAGCCACTGCTTGGAATGAATCACCCTGACAAAGCGCGCCTGTACTAGCGGCCACTTATAGACGGACAGGGTTAGAGTTGTTGGGAAGATATGATCTTTCCCGTTCGTCTTATCCTAACCAAAATATTACAACTATGGTTGAGTGGTGGACATTGATTAACTAGCCGGACTCGCCGGGACTCGAACCCAAAATATTCAACCCGCAATGTCAACGTGTTAATCACTAGGCCAATTTAATCATTCACAAACATTCAGTTATTTGCAGTAAATGTGAAATAGTAAATTTAGTTTGAATAAATAGATTTATCCATCCACAATACAATTTGACTTTTATAAAATTAGAATTCTATAAAAGTGTTACTCACTACGTCATCGGATCGAATTTTGCTTCCATTGATATCCATCGATTTTTCAGCCTCTTTATTAGATCTAATTCCTTCTTTTTCCTGTGGTATATTTCAAAAAATTCGGGTCAAAAAATTTCCTAAATGAATATGGTCCAGAGAAGAAAAAAAACTACGTTATAAATAACAAGCCTTTATCTGTACCTCAAAACATATGGACTGTAAGAAGCGACTGCAAAAATAGAGGAGTGGTAGATAGTTTTATCATCACCAAGGGCAGATACCAGTCAGTGTACTTTATTTACCACGGCGGCTCAGTTCCATATAGTGTTTTTCCACTCAGGTTGCAGTTACGGGGACGTTAGTTAGTTTCTTTTAGGCACTGCTTCCAACTGTGTTTAGGGAAAATTAAAAACAAAAACTTGGATTTTTTTCAAATCAATGCAAAATAAGAAACTCTTTCGTTGAAACTTGTATGTTAGGAATGAGTTCAGCAAAAGCACCGCATTGAAAGAACCTGCTTAATAGTAAAAACCTAATACAAAATGTTTTTATATTTTTCAAACGTTTCCCGAGGGTTATTAATGCTTATTATTACAAGCTTATTAATGTGAATAAATATCACTTGGAATTACTGAAATACTTTTAATGCACTTTTGAATGCTATAGCCTACCCAAGATATTAAACCCTTGGTTGAGTGGTGGACATTGATTATCGAGCCGAACTCGCCGGGACTCGAACCCAAGATATTCAACCCGCGATACCAACGTGTTAACTACTAGGCAATCGCGCCCACAAAAAGTTCCTAAGTGGATTTAAAAAAAACATATAAATATCACTTGAAAATATTGAAATAATATTAATGCGCATTTGTTTGTCGCTTTCTTATAAATTTCTGAATATTTCTGTTATCACAACAACTTGATGAGTACTTGACAAGAATAATTTCAAATTATAACTACGATAGAAAATAATAGAAAAATTTTGTTCGGACTCGCACCCGTATGATATATCTAATATTTAACCTGTTGTATTAGTCGTTCTTCCTCAAGTTCTTGAGCCTTCTTCCTCTGTAGAAATTCCTCATAAGCTTCCTTGAAATCGAAAGTTTTCTGTAAATTAAAACAGATGCTGAATTTGCTGAAAAAGTTATTAAAATGTGTATTAAAGAGATTGGTATCATGATATCAGATTTATAGAAAATAAAATGAATTCAAACCTACAAAAATTTCACACTGCATAATGGGAAAAAATTTTGTCAAAACATTTTCATTAAGTATCTGTATGTGTTCATTTTTATGTTAAAACGCGTGTAGTTATGTGTGTGTGCGTCATTGTCCACCAGATGCCATTGTCTAAAGTATGTATGTGACTTGTTTTAATTTATTCTAATCATTCTATAAATTTTACTATATTAAAAATAAATATTATTTATAAGTTTGTACAATGCTTACCTGATTGTTCTTCGGAGAATTCTGCAAAATAAAACATAACAAGAAAAATTTACTTTGGTTTTTAAACTATTTTTCTAAAAATTTATTTATTTATTAGAAATGTTTTGAATACTTACTTACCCAGCGAGGTTTCATCGTCAAAAACAAATAAATAAAACGGAAAAAAATAAAATACCACACAAACAATGGTATTTGGAAAAAAAGTTGAAAGTAAATAAACAAATATTTTCATAAACTTACATCTTCAGAAGTCGAAGAATTCCAAGAATCGGTACCTTTTTCGACTTTTTTTTCGTTCAATAAGTTTTCTTCCTGTTGATTAGAAATTATCATGTTCTTAATTCATTGAAATTGAACACGAGACGTCAATTATTTTGTATGAAAAATAAAACACGTTACTTCACGCAAGTGTATCTAACTTTTTCATTTCCCAATTAATTTATTGAAATTACAAAACCAGCAACATTGTGGAATTGAATGGTGATATTTGATTAAAAATATAATATACTTACATCGTCTGAAGAAGACGAATCCCATGAATCAGCGCCACCACGGTCTTCAGCAGGAAAGCCCCATTTTACTGTTGTCTGGAGCTGTTAGTGATAAATTATTAGGTTTTTCAATTTGTAATTGGGTCATTCGAGCAATTGGTCCAGTGAATAAATATTTATTACCAGATAAACCAATCACAAAGTTTATTTTGTCAAGCATGAGCCACAGACGGATCGATTCTTATCGATGCGATTCATCAGTGTCACATACTTAACAAAAAAATTTATAAAGATTTTTCCGACAAATAAGAAAATACGCTGTAATTCAAATAAATTATATTTTTCGTCAAAAAGTTTTACGATGTTTTATTTAGCTTATATATGATCGTTCACAACAAAAGATCATTATTCCTCTAGCAGATCATGCATTGTATTTCTAGAATTGTACAAAATAAACATATTAATATATATATCAAGTTAAAAAAAAAATGGGTACTGGTATCGAGAAGAAAATTTGGTTCCGTGCACCTTAGAAGTTTTGAAAAATATTACTTACATCAGATCGTATTTTGAAACCAGCATTATCCGTGGGTCTGTTGACCTCTTTGTTGGATCTTATTACTTCTTTGTCCTGTCACATATTTTGAAAGGTTGGGATTGTAATTTTTTCAAATCAATGATTTCATCTCGAAAGGTTACCTCTTTTTTTGCCGATTTTTGACAAAAACTGGCAAATAAGTTTCATGATATTTTACTTAGTTTCTCTATGAACGTTCACAATCGATTATTATTTATCCAGCAGATCATGTATTTTTTACATTGTACATAATATACAAAATAAATTTATCAACATCGGTGCATTTTGGATAAAATATAAAGTACAGTGGGTACAGTGTACCAAGGAAGTTTTAAAAAAGTATTACTTACGTCAACGGATGGGATTTTCTCGCCAACCACTTCACTGGATCTTTTCACTTCTTTGTCCTGCCATATGTTTAGAAGATTAAAATTTAAATTTTACCAAATCAATGATGTCATAGCACTCAAAATTTTTCTCATTTTTACTCAAGTTATCTCTATTTTAATATATGGACTGTAATTTTCATCATTATCTCGGATATTATTAAAATCAAAGCAAAAACAAAACACTCTGTTGTTAAATTGAAATATTTTTGAATACCTGAGACTCTATTTTGTAATAATATAAAACGTAACGATGTATTTAACTAATTGCAAATTTGCCTCGATTTATGGAACTTGTTAAATACTGTTGGAACGCCCATCGAGACGCGGTGCAACTGTGAGACAAACTTGACAAAAGATATTTAGAAAAATTCTGAATGGAATGGAAATAAGCATTTTTGTATCTGATTGAAATCATATCTGGGTTTCAACAAACATATTAATCTCCGACAAAGAGAATTACATGGTTTTCAATATGTATAAATATCACTTAGAATTATTAAAATAATGTGAATAGGATTTACTTGTCGATTTCATATCCATCTGGATATTTCTGTTATAACAACAAGTTAATGACTCCTCGATAATAATATTTTCAAATAAAAACTTGGATTGAAATTAAAATAAAACTTTGTAAGTTTGAACTTACAACCGTATGATATAATAATTAATATTTGACCTGTATTTGTCGTTCTTTCTCAAGTTCTTCAGCCTTCTTTCTTTGAAGAAATTCCTCAAACCTTTTCTTAAAGTCGATAATATTCTAAAAATCGAAATAAAGGTTAAATTCAATGAACAAGATATTAAAATAAGTATTAAAAGGAATGGGATTTTGATAAATGATATAGAAAATAAAATTTACAAGAATCTCAGATTATGAGAATGATCATTTCAAGTTCTACGAGGGTGATAAAAAAATATCACAAAAATATCATATTTCAATTTAATAAAAATAAATATTATTTTAAAAATTTGAACGAAGCTTACCTGACTTTTCTTTGGAGAATTCTGCAAAAAGAAATTTACAATAGATAAAAATCTGAATTGGCTATTAATCTATTTTTGTAAAAGTATAATAAATTATTGAAAAAGTTTTTGATTACTTTTTAAGCAATGTTATCGTTAAAAAAAATCATGGTATTGGCTTAAAGAATGGTATTTAAAAAAAAAATGGAAAATGAGTGAAAAAATATTTTGCTAAACTTACATCCTCAGAGCTCCAAGATTGCCAGGAATCGGTTGCATTTTTGGATTGATCTTTTTCTTCCAATAATTGTTCTTCCTGTTGGTTAGAAATTATCGTGTTCTTTCAATTTTGAATTGTGTCCAATTTTTATATGTCAAAATTAAAAACGAGAAATCAATTTTTATTAATGTGATGCGTCATAAATTATTTTGTATGAAAAATAAATAATAACTTGTTATTACCCGTGGAATTGAATGATGATATTTGATTAAAAATATAATATACTTACATCATCTGAAGAAGACGAATCCCATGAATCAGCGCCACCACGGTTTTCAGCGGGAAAGCCCCATCTTGCTATTGTCTGGAGCTGTTAGTGATAAATTGTTACGTTTTTCAATTTGTTATCAGGTTAATTAAGTAATCGGTTGTTTTGTGGTTTTATATTTATCTTTATGTCCAGTGCATAAATATTAATAACCAGATAACCTAATCACAAAGTTCATTTTGTCAAGCCTGGGCCACAGATGGTTCGATTCTAATCGAGATTTTCTCGACAAATATAGAAATACTTTTATATAGCTTTAATATGAACGTTCACAAACGATCAATATTTATCTAGCAGATTACATGCATTGTATTTATTAAATTTTACAAAATGTACATAATACCTTTATCAACATCGACCCATTATATAGAAGAAAAATTTGGTACGATGTACCCGAGAGATTTTAAAAAGTTTTACTTACATCATCGGATCGGATTTTCTCACCAGCTTTAACCGCCGGTCTTTTGGTCTCTTTGTTGGATCTTATTACTTCTTTTTCCTGTCACATACAAAAGATTCAGATTAAAATTTTTCAAATCAATAACATCATCGCACTCGAACAGTTCCCGCCTTTTTTACTTTGCCGGTCTCTACTTTAATAAATAAACTGTAATTTTCATTACTACGTTGAATATTTCTGAAATCAATATAAAACAAATAAATGTTGTTGAAATATCTTGTAAAAATCTAATATTTTTGAATACCTTAGAGTATATTTTTTGGAATAATATGAAGAGCAACAATGTATTTGACTAATTATATTTGCCTCAGTTTAATATATTTTGTATCTACCTCATCACAACTTGTGTCATCCCATGATGATTTCGATCTTTCTTTCGCTTGCAGTGATGTTTTCTTCTGTTTATATTAATAAAAATTTGTTGAAATGAAATTATCTATTTTGTTGATAATAATTTCAATTATTTTGCGCCGCTTATTATTTAGGATTGCCCTAAGTAACATCCTGTTTAAAAAGTGAATGAGAAAAAAGGGGTAGGCAGTTTCATAATGGTCCTGGGGAGATACCACTCAACCCATCCTGCTATAGAGGTTAATTTTTTGCAAATGTTTTCATCTCAGGGTGCAGCTGCTATTTTCTGAATTTTTCGTAGATTTTTGAGTTTGCTGCCGCTAGTTAGTTCTATTAGGCTGCCCTCGACCTTGTTTAGAGAAAATATGCAAAAACAAAATAACAGGCGAGAGGAAGTGGTAGATGGTTTTCCCATCGCCCAGGACAGACATCACTCACTGCACTTTACCATGGCAGAAGTACATTTCCTTTCGTCATGTCTTTCGCTTAGAGCACAGATGCCGAAACTAAAACTTGTAGTAGCACTTAGGCCGTTAGCTGGTTTGCATTTTCAAAGCAATTCTTCCTTGAACTCCAATAAAAAATTCTTGAAAACTAAAAAAAGAAACACAAGAGCAAACCTTTTTCACGAGTTTCTTCCTTCTTCGGATGCGGCGGGAAGTTCTCTTATCTTTGAGGGAATCCTGGTTCAAAAAGAGAAAATCACGCAAAGTTAAAATTTGGAAACTTGAATAAAAACGTCCATTCTGCGTTATTCATATCTTACCATAAAAGTCTTAGTTCTATATCAGTAATTCTATTTTGTCAAGCATGCGCCATAAATGGACCGCGTACAGAGACACATACTTAACAAAAGATATTTTCACAAAAAGTTGGCGATGGAATATTACCAATATAATTAACTTATGAATAAATAATATTAAATTGAAGAATTTATACTTACTCCCTCGGAACTTGAAGAATCGTCCCACGAGTATCTGTTGGCCCCTTTGTTTTGCAACGACCTTCTCTGCTGTTTATAAAGAATATTAATAAACTTTTAAGGGTGAAAAGTTGCAGCAGGATTCAAATAATATCCAATGGTTGCTTATGTACGTTACGAATTAGTCTAAATCATCTTTCAACCTCTTGTCGGAATTCAGCAAGCGAAGCTAATTTTTAAACAGACATCAACAACGATAATATACATTATTGTACCTGATTTACATCATATATGCTATTAATCTGGATATTTTTTTTAGTCCCATCAAACTTATGAATACACGCAAATAATATCAGCAAACAAAATTTTGTAGAAAAATTATATAAAAATTGTGTTCAAACGTCACTCGCATAAAATATTTAATACTTTACCTGTCGGATGCGACGATCTTCTTTTCGCTGTTGAGCTTTTCTCTGGAGAAATTCTTCAAAATCTTTCTTTAAACTGATACGTTTCTAAAAATGAAAACAGATGTTATGATTATTTAATGGAATATTAAAAGGAGTGGTAAAGTACTGTATGGTCTTGCCATCGCCCAGAGCAGATACCACTTCATGCACTTCACTATAGTTATTCATTGCTCTGTGGGATGTTTTCACTTGAAGTGCAGTTGCTGGTACTTCATTTTGTACTAGTTTTTTGCCACTTAGGTTGACGTTAGTTGGTTGGCTATAGGCACTTCTTCCCGCCTTGCTCAGAGCGAATTGGGGGGAGGGGGAGTTCTACAAGAATATAAACTACGATAGCCTCTCTGGGAATTTTTTTCAATTCCTATTTCTACGTTAGGACAACGACAGAAAATTACCACAAACTAGAAATATATATTAATAATGCTATTTTTTCAATTTTTTAATAAAAGATGTGTATTTAAGTTATGTGACATTGTTTACCTGCTGTTTTAAAACCTTCAAGATAAAGCACGCCATTAACATGTTTTTATATATTCTGCCCATTCTCATATATTTCACTATAAAATAATGATTCATGATAAAATAATAATCTTAATAAGTTTAAACGATGCTTACTTGATTGTTCTTTGAAGAATTCTGGAAAGAATATGAATGAAAAAATTTAAATTTTCTATCAATCTGATTTAATGAAAATTTATTTATTTATTTGAGTATAGGCCCAGCAATGCAATTGTCGATCAAAAAAAAAATACAAAACATCAAAGTTGATTCAAAGAATGTTATTTAGAAAAAGTCAAAAACAAATGAGAAAAGGTAACTTTATTCATACCTCTTGAGAGCTCGAGAAACCCCAGGAGTCGGTTGGATTTTTTATTTCTTCTTTTTCTTCCAATAGTTCATTGCCCTGTTAGTTGTAAATTATCAGTCTTTTTTTTAGTTTTCATTTTATGTATTATAATAAAATATAAGAAATAATACAACATTTGGTCCAAATTTTATGTTCCGTGAGTCGATAATTTTGTTTCGGATCAGCCCAATAAATAATAGACTTGATCTGTAAGGAGTTATCAGACTTACCAATTCCAGGCCAAGTCATATAATTTCGGTCAAAATATGTTTTGTTATGTATAGGCCGTTAAAACACGGTCCATCTGTGGCACGTACTTGACAAAAATAAATTTCTGAATTAGGAACATCGTGACACATATAGTTAAGTAAGTCAACGGAGTATTAACGAATATATCAGAATTGATAAAACAACGACAAGTTATAAGTCATCAACTCACTATGAACCGTCTTACAAATATATCAAATATTGTTTCATAATAATATTGACTTTTTTCGATCTTACCAATGTCTTGGGTAACAGAAGAGGTCATTTATTTATTGAGTATTATGTATCAATAATTATTTTGTATCGAATATAAATATGAGGTTGATAATATACTGTAATGACAGATAGGACAGACTAATAAGCAAAGTGTCTATTACATCCAGCGCTAGAAGACTAAAAGGAAGTTAAATGGATTTTAAGCTTCGCGAAAATCATTACTTGATTCTGATAATCTTAAGCCTACAGGATACTGTATTAACAAATCAAACTTTTGTCATAAAATATAAATCTTTGCAAAGTTTACAAACCTTTCCACTATCTTCTGTTTCCTCTTGTTTGTTTTCGTTTAATGTGAAAGATCCATCTTTCAAACCAGTGCTGGGACGCGTAGAATTGACTTGTTCGTCAACCTAGTGTCAGCGATTACAAAAAAATACAACATTATACCTGTGCATCACATACATATTATGTATACCTATTATGCACTAGTAGAAGTGAAATAGATGCACATCCTTTTTGTAGCTCAAATTGAGAAAAAAATACGGGAGATCAAGTTATTTAAACAATCACAAGCGTATATCCTCTAGCTTTAAATCTAAACACAGTTAACAAATTTTTCATTTGTTGTTGTTGAGTGTCAAAAAATTCTGACAAACATACAGAAAAATACTTGATATACAATCAATCGTTTGTGGTTTATCATAATTTGACAGTACTATGCAGAGTATTGAATTTGCAAAAGTTGATCGTGTAGCAGGCGGACGCGATCGAACAGAGGCTACCATGTTGGCATCGCAGGTTGCAGCCCTCGGGTTCGAGTCTCAGCAAATCCGGTTCGTTAATCCATGCTCACTACTCAGCCCACTGTATTAACTCACGTGGACTCGGCCGAACCGCGGATGGATCTTACTTTTCCAACAACACAAGTGCTCTTCGCCTATTAGTGGCTCCTGGTGAAGTACCTTGTTCAGGAAGATTCAAGAAAAAAGTTGTAACGAAATTAATCCATATAAATTTTGCAAACCTTTTCGCAATCTTTCGTTTCCGTTTGTTGTTCGTTTATTGTTAATGATACATCATCCGGACCCGTGGTTGAAAAGAAGGATGGTACATAAGGAGGCACTGAGGATAAATCCAGGTCATCTCCCTGACCAACTTCTGCATTCTAAAATAATTTATAAAAATCACAGGTATTTTACTCAGCGCATTATGAATTCTTGGGTCACATATATTATGTATTCAGAATAGGACATATTTCTTCAATCAAGCACGAGTTCGGACAACTTATCGTGTCACCTATAGTATTAATTTTATTTATCTTTCAGTGAGTAATCCATGTATACCTGATAAAATTCCTATCAGCTTATTGAGAAAATTGCTTGCGATATAATTGCAAATTACTTCTGGAGTTCTGACAACTTAAATTCTCATCGAAAATTTCATGATTTTATATTGAAATCAATGTTTTTATCAAGTGACGTATAATTGATTTTTATTGCGGATACGCACAAGCAAAATAGATTGGTTGGCAAGAGCTATTCTCTAAAGCGCCATAAACAGCAAAATATAATATAATAATAATTTTACTTACTTTATTCATTCCAACGAAGTATTCATCGTCATTGTCGAAAACTGAACCGGGTAAGATCTGTAAAAAAATTATTTAAAGTGAAAAGGCAAGTTAGGCATATTTTTGTGGCTTATTTTTTATTTTTTGTCTATGGCAGTTTAAAGGACTTTCAATCTCTTAGAAAATTATCTGCATAATTATGAAATGGATACTGTATGACACCGCTACTCGGCCACAAAAGACGTTATTACAATGTAAATCAACATTCTCGTTCTCTGAGCCGATAGCACTCTGGCCCAGTGTCTAGGGCTGGACAATTCGATTCGGCGATTCGAAGCCAAATTTATTCGAATCAATGGAGGAATGAAAT
The DNA here is from genome assembly GCA_963675895.2 of Styela plicata. Lineage (NCBI taxonomy): Eukaryota > Metazoa > Chordata > Ascidiacea > Stolidobranchia > Styelidae > Styela > Styela plicata. The sequence continues at coordinate 24,237,748 of OZ023147.1, read as the reverse complement.
AGAATTTTCAATATTAACGAGACAATGCAATCGATTTCTGTCGAATTTTAGCGAAATCAAATATACTTTTCCTTAAAATATGAAAATTGTTGCTCTTAGATTCTGGAGTGTGAATTAAAAATACACAATAAACTATAAATTTCTCGATTTTCACGATGGAGGCGATTTGTAATTCTAAAAATAATATCTGTTATTTACGTGGAATTAGTGATTCGATCTGACTCGAAAAAAATTATTCGGATTGGAAAACAATTTTCTGATTTGAATTGTAACTGATTTGGTTTTGCCCAGTACTACCAGTGTCCAGCTCATAAACCAACTCAACCCGGAGCGCAAAAACTTTCTATAAGCGAAACCGAACTAACCCTGCTCCTTATAATAACCGTCGGTGGAAGACTTATTCTATTCAATTAGGTGATTGTGAAAAATAACAATTTAGTATTAATTTAATGAAATGTCATATATTTGAACAAAGTATCTAAATCATAACGCTACATCCAGACACCAATTTGCCAGTATTAATTTGCATTCGTTAGAGAAAGAAAGAAAACAAAACATGAATAAATGAAATTTTTTTTCAAAATCCGAAACGTTGCAAAAGAAAATTATGATTAAAACCCGGTAAGAACAATGAAATATATTTACCGGACGTGGACATGCGCTGATAAGAGACTTGGGTTGAGAAATCTGAAAATAATTCAATAATGTTACAATCTACTTCCAATAAGGGAAAACGCAGCAATTGTGATTTTGTTTAAACGAATTCTACAACTGAACCAACACTGTTATTTTTGCCAACAATGGTATGATAGTCAGGTGAACACGAGTCGACAGAGATGTCCTATCCGTAAATTCAGGTATACTGGAATTTTAAGTTAAAGTCATTTCGTTTTTTGAATGGTTTTGGTTAATTTTGCAGCGAAATCATGATATATTTACTGGATTTACTGGATGCAATACATTCGTTTGGTAGATGTCGCAGATAGATCGCATCTTCGATGGCCAAAACATCTGTGTCCCATTCTTGACACATAAAACTATCGGATAGCACAATCTGGTAATATTTTGCAAAACAAAAACACTTTTTATCATTACATATAACTTACACATGTTTCATTATTTGCTCCTCTGCGCATAATCTGACATATAGGAACTTGACCTTCTCTCTGAAATGCATTGGTACAAAAGTGGATGAAACCAACACGAATTAAAAAAAGGGGGGGAGACAAAAATATATTAGCAATACGTTTTATCTCTGCAGGTGCGGGTTTTAGGGGTGACGTACAATTTTTCGTGCGAATATAGAGATCAAAGAAGTGGTAGGTGGTTTTTTCCTCGCCCAGGGGATATACCACTCACTGCACTTTATTGTAGCAGTTTAGTTATGTTCAGGACAATATCCGCTTAGAGGTTGCTCAATTTATAGAATCTCGTTCCTATATGAGTGGTCATTAGTTGGATTATTTCAGACGCAGTTTTCGAGTTGTTTGGAGTTTGATTGTGTCATAAACTAAAATCAAACAAATATATATTTTAAACCATATTCAGAATAAATACTCAATTCTTACCGGATAATACCGCTCCACCCTGTCTTTAAAACAGCAACAGCAACAATTCTGAAATATAAACAAGAGAATATTTATTTATTTGTGGTGGATCAAGGAACTTTTGTGCCGTAATAAAAATGATACTTCGAGTTTCACTATTGTGGCCTTCTACGTACTTTGCAAATATTGTCAATTTATACTTTATGTATGATATAGGAATCCTCGCTGTACATTAATACAGTGGTTCAGGTTTGGGATGTTTTCCGCTTGGAGGGCACTTGCGTGTGCTGAATTTTGTAATAGCTCGACATTTAGGTGGTCGATAGTTGGTTCATTTTGATCGTCTGTGACTGTTCTTGCTTATTGTGAACATAATTACATATTATTGCACTCACCTTTTTGATATGGTGAGTGAGTTTCCATATGATAGTCGGTTGGTCCTGCAAAAAAGAAAATAATATGATTTTAAAATAGGTAAAAGTTGATCGAAAGTAATTTTGTTTTCGATGATGAATGAATGAACAAAATATATTCAAATATCAGTATTTTTTTTATCTAAAATGTAGAGACAATATTCTATTTATAAAACGAATTTTTAATACACGTAAACTTTACTGTAAGACCAATCTTATTTAATCATATAGTGATGCTGGTAAATCAAAAAAATTCTTTTAAAAACGACAGATGAATTGAGAGCAACCATGGGAGAACAATATTATTTACAGCGCGAATACCCCATATCTTTGTTGTGATTCGCGTAATGTGATAAAAGGAAAGATAAGAGATTATGGAAGGAATAGTTTAATCATTAATGGGATACTGAAATGCAAAACATAGTTTAAATTTTATTAGCGAATATTAGTACCTGAGACTGCAAAACTATCTTGGGTTCAACCGGATCATCTGGGACGAATAAATTCAAGAATGGGTCTTTACATTGACCATCTTGAACTCCCTGAAAAAATACAACCAATAGAACCTTGTTAGGGGACACATAAGTGAAGTTGTTAATCATCAAATCATCGCATTTCGGTCAATACGATCGTTCCCAATCGGCCGAGCCACCGTATCCAAAAATTCTTATAGATTATTAAGGCGTATGTTTCAGAATTTGCACACAGTTGAATCATTTGTAAATTTCTTTTTAAATTACAATATACAAAATATACCTATTCTGATTGGTATGTAGACCGTAAACTTGAAAATTTTTTTGCAATAAAATATCAGGAATCGATATTAAAGTGTTTGTTTAAACCACTCACTGGAATGGATCACCCTGACCAAGGCCCTGTACCGGTGACCACTTATAAACGGACTAGGTTAGGTTTGCTTGAAAAATATGATCGAACCAGTTCGGCTTAATATACCCAAGTTATTACACTCTTGGTTGAGCGGTGGGCGTGGATTACCGAGCCGGACTCAGCGGGACCCGAATTCTAGTTTCAAGGAATCATTTGTTCTATCCTATAGCCAAAAAAAGATGTTAAAAATGGCAAAATTGTTAAATATAAACTATTTTACTTACCTTATGAACAGGTGGCCTCCATAAATCGTCGAGTTGAGTCTGTGATAAAATGGATATATGAGATACACATACATGAAATCACACTAGCATATTTTTACAAATTAATAGTGTTCACCATGAACAAGAGGATTGGACGAAGAAACAGATAAAAATGCAAAAAAATGATTTCAAATGTGAGAAGAAAGTAATTGGCCTACTTTTTCATTAATAAAGCAAACGTATAAAAAAAAATTGACATATGTCAGATTTGTCGAACTGGTAAATCTGTGTTTGCTAAATAAAAAAGTTGGATCGAGTGAAATCAAAACACATGATTTTCACCTTTATAACTCTCCTCGGCTGAATGAGATCTATGGCGAATAAATTCGAGAAAAGACCTTTCTGCATTTTTTCGCCTCGAATTCCCTGTAAAGTGTAAAACAATGTTATCACCGTTATTTTTATTTCGTATTACAATGATCATGGGGGGAATGAAATAAAAACGATACATCAAACTCTCCATTGTCGTCAAATAATTACATTGAAACAAAACCAACAAAATTATTAGATGTCTATTACAATACTCAGAAATTTTATTACGTCAAGCATGATCCACAGATGGACCGCGCCTCGGCAGCGCGATCCATCAGTTACCCACGCTTAACAAAATATATTTGTTAAATATTTTTCTGACTGTGACAAAATCTTCATTATTCAAGAATTTACTGAATTTTTTGTTAATTAAATTGAAACAAAATACGAGACTTAAAACAGGAATAAGAGACCTTTGAGACTTGTTTGTTTGAAAAAATTGTCACGAACGGAATTTCATTTCAACATTTTTTGTTTGACCTGCGATTATTTGGTTCTTTTCTACAGTTGGCTATTGCGCGAAACAGGAATGACTGCTAGTGAACTTGCTTAAACTTGTTTACTACTAGGAATAGAATTTCCTCAGCGACGACGAGAGTTTTCTATTACGTTTAGTTTATTCTTCTGTTTGTTTGTTCAACTTTAAGTTATTTCTTATTGCTACAAAGCGGCTGCTTTCGAGTTTCGAGTAGATGTGGACTGATGCGCTGTTTAGAGTTTTCGTGCTTTGTGCTAGCATTGATAGGGATAAGCACTATGGTTTAATTGGGTATATATTAGATTTAATGTTGCTATGGTTTATATTTTTAGATCATTAAGTGAAGAATTAAGTGCCATTTACCTGTCGTTGAGGTTGGTCGTAAACTTTAGCAACCCATATCCATTACCTATTTCAGTTCTCATTTTGGATTTCTAAGTCATTTCACTGTTAAGAAGTGTGAAAAATCATCCGAAGGAAATATTATTGCGGCTCTGTATTCGTCTATGACATCGTATATTCACCAAATTCAACTTTATTATAGTAAATGGTACGTGATTTATAGAACTGTACTCCAGTATATTGCGGAGTGGATTGTTTTTTTTTTTTGCTTCAGTATACTTGTATCAAATTCACGTTGTGGAGTTGTTAATATCGAGTTACCCGGCAGGAAGTTAAGGGGCTATTTAAAAGCGCATGTCACGGCCCAACACGTTATATAGCCCCTTGTGAGAGCCTCGTCATATTCGATGAAAGTTTTTTATAATCTGCAAAAATATTACCTTATATTGCAGTTGTTAATTCGTTATATATATATATAGCGTGAGAATATGGTCGAAAAAAATCTTCCGAAATAGACTAGATTTATTTGCTTTCAACCCTTTACAAATATAGAACTGTTTATAAATGATATAACAAGAATCTATTAGCATCACAAATTTATTCTCTTGAAATATTTAGTATCGCTTCGAATTACCGTTGATTCGAATCGATTCAATTCTAAATTCTAAAACTTATATTGCTAATCATCATTCGTTGAAAATTGTCGAATACGAAAGTAGAAATTCAAATCGTACATAAGAGTCGCGACTAACAATTGTCATTTCTTACATAACTTGTTTGCTGAAGCTAGTAAGTGTACACGTGCAACAGAGTTACCGAGAAAGGTTAGCGGAACGGTCGAAAATCTTAACAGGGTTAATATTGAGTATACACTTGTTATTAAGTTACCTGGCTTGGGTGGAACTCTTCTGAACCGTGTTGCAAATTTTTAACTGCGTATCAAACAATACATATACAATACATTCAATCGAACTGCACCCAAATGAAATTGCACCAACTGTGATAGCGCACAGCCGAGGAAATGTCTTGGACTAGATTGCATTTGGTTAAACTACACCTATTAGAATTGCGAATAACAGATTTGTCACGGTTCAAACCCGGAGTTTGTCGGCGGTTTTTCAGGGGCTTGTTCCATTGGATGCAACTCGACTGCGTGATTGTGTGTAATTTCATGTGTGTATAATTCATCTGTGTACTGAAACATTCTTCGACACACCAGTGTGATTAAATAAGTCCATTAAAGAAGCAACTAAATTGTGGTAGAGATTCCACTGTGTGCAATGAAAATAAGTTTAATTTAGCTGGGTGCAATTCAAATAGGGGCATTAATAAATGTACCCATAAATGTAATTTCTTTGGGCGCAATGCGAAAGTCTACAATTTAGTGCAGAGCAATACAAATGTGTGCAACTGATATGAGTAAATTTGCTTTGGAGGAATCTTCTGCAATTTAACTGTGTGCAGATCTACTGGATGTAATTGTACTGGGTGCGAATGCATGTAATTTCAAGAGGGATAATCTCTGTGTTGGTACTCACACACACAGTCGAGTGAGATGAAAATAGAATCGGGATGACTGACAAAGTTACATTCAGAAGTGACCATACCATTATGGTAGCCCCAAAAGATAAATCCAAACTACAAATTATACAAAGCTGAACAATGCACAATCCTCCCAAATATACTAAACTAAGTAGATCGCTAGCTACATCCATTGATATTGTGGCGTTTCCGTCAAACGCTACTTTCGATAGTCGATACCTTCCAGATGCAATCAACTCACCTTTGTTATTTTGGAAAATGTAACAAAATATAGTCATAACGAACATTATGTATAAAAATTATTTGATATTCGATTTCTCACCTCTGGGACGCTCCTTCTTTTGAATAAATTTCAACTGGCTTTCGTCTTCTACATACTTTTACTCATCATAAAACGGAATGATTTGATATCTACGCGCGACATTATCAAATTATATCAAAATATTTCATTTTCTTCAATTATATTATTGATTTTGCAAAATGATATTGTGACGTCATAGGAGACATATAAATTCGCTTTTTATAGGATCATTGGACGGGTCGACCTTTGACATAAAATGTGTCTTAATGAATATTCAATGGGCCATATAAAAAATTTGGTATAAAAATCGTTTTCTTCGAAGTAAACGATTGGTGGAAGAGCGAAAATTTAATGATCAGAACAAAAGGCTCTTTTGAAGTCACTGGGATTGTCAATAGTTTAGAACTGGAGAAGAAATTTGAACAATTTTTTAATTCAACCATAACGCTAATAATCGCTAAACAAATTCCGGGTGAAAATTCAATGATGACAGACATCAAACACAAATCAAGTTCCAATCAAGTAGGTTGCGCAACACAGCAGGAGCACTGTTTCATATGTGACAAAAGTACTACGTGCACATTCGAATCAGCGACTCACAAAGTACAGAAATAAAATTTATAATATACTTCAACGTAATTTAGAGATATATATAACTGACCTATAAATTTCCCCGAGTTTCCCATTTGGGGTTTTAGGTAGTAAATTAACGAAATGAAATATATAGGTAATTACAAATAGATTATGTAGTTACTGCGTGAATGAATGGAAGAATTAGTTTTATTTTGTAAATCAAAAAGTTAAAGCCATGGATCTGATGCAAAACCAACCATTTTGTTCGCCACGGCATATCTGAATGAATTTTAACCTTACTGAATGTAAAAATGGAAGTTGTTGCAAAAAATATTTGTTTGAAACAATCAGTATGAAGACCTCCTAACTTGGCGACTCCAGCTTCTCAACAGTTTGAATAACAAAAAATGATCTATAATAAACTAATTTATCCGTCGACCTGCAGCCGCAGAATCGAGCCTCAGTCAGGCAGACACATCGTGTACCCACACCTTTCCACTTCGCTAACAGGATACCTCAAGGGACCCTTAAGACGATAACAGATTCCTGGACTGAATATCACTCTGTCCCCATGCGAGAATAGGATCGTCATCTTACCACTTTCATTACACCGTGGGGTCGTTACAGATATCGGGTTGTCGGCATTGCTTTGTATTTCGCGTCTTTCTCATTCCGTCGGGCGCTATAATTTCGTGAATTGGTATGTTTTTAGTCTAGTTATGCGGTTTTAGCCTACCCGTCGTTGATATCGTTGCATCGTGCTTGCTCGCTCTTAGTTTTGCGGTTTTAGGCTATCCGTCGTTGATATCGTTGCGTCGTACTTGCTCGCTTTAAGTTATGCGGTTTCAGGCTATCCGTCGTTGATATCGTTGTATCGTGCTTGATCCTGTTGTTGGTGTCGATCATTCTTCCGCCTCGAACGCTATTATTGTCTTTGATAATTCGACAAGCGTTCTCCGAGTTCTTGATTATTGCCCCGCCATTATATTATATATTTGAGCCACATTGAGGCCGCCTCTGGTGACAGTTGGGTTTTCATATTCAGCATTGTGCTGTCTAAAGTTGTGCACCGCGTTTCATTTTCTATGTATACGTATTTATTTGTTCTTATTCTTTATTGCAGTCAACCGTTTTGAAGATTTTGAATAAAAGAGTATGGCTTAACAATACCGTCTCCATTTGTTACAAAGTTGAACTTATGAAACAGCGAATAAGCTGTCGCGCCACAGGGATTTTTGGCCAGCGGTGATGCATATTTTTTTTTTTTATTTTTTTTTTATTGAAATTCGCTCAGAGCAAGGACACAGAAGAAGAATCAAACTTGAAAATTCTCCTGCATCCACTAAAGTGCAAAGAGCTACATAAAATGCAGGAGCAGGAACTAAAGAACCCCCATCCCTGATAGATGTCTATTAACGCGAGTTTTAAAGCCTTGTAGATCAACACGATCAGGAAAACAGCAAGAAGGCAAGGAATTCCAAAGTTTTGATATTCTTGGAAAAAAGCTTCTTGCATAAAACTGTTTGTGACATTGTGGAACCTCCACAGTGAATAGGTGCGAATTGGTAGCCAATCGTGTTGATCGATTGAAAATTTTGTTCTGAGGAACGAGACAACACGGCCCAACACGTTATATAGCCCCTTGTGAGAGCCTCGTCATATTCGATGAAAGTTTTTTATAATCTGCAAAAATATTACCTTATATTGCAGTTGTTAATTCGTTATATATATATATAGCGTGAGAATATGGTCGAAAAAAATCTTCCGAAATAGACTAGATTTATTTGCTTTCAACCCTTTACAAATATAGAACTGTTTATAAATGATATAACAAGAATCTATTAGCATCACAAATTTATTCTCTTGAAATATTTAGTATCGCTTCGAATTACCGTTGATTCGAATCGATTCAATTCTAAATTCTAAAACTTATATTGCTAATCATCATTCGTTGAAAATTGTCGAATACGAAAGTAGAAATTCAAATCGTACATAAGAGTCGCGACTAACAATTGTCATTTCTTACATAACTTGTTTGCTGAAGCTAGTAAGTGTACACGTGCAACAGAGTTACCGAGAAAGGTTAGCGGAACGGTCGAAAATCTTAACAGGGTTAATATTGAGTATACACTTGTTATTAAGTTACCTGGCTTGGGTGGAACTCTTCTGAACCGTGTTGCAAAATTTTTAACTGCGTATCAAACAATACATATACAATACATTCAATCGAACTGCACCCAAATGAAATTGCACCAACTGTGATAGCGCACAGCCGAGGAAATGTCTTGGACTAGATTGCATTTGGTTAAACTACACCTATTAGAATTGCGAATAACAGATTTGTCACGGTTCAAACCCGGAGTTTGTCGGCGGTTTTTCAGGGGCTTGTTCCATTGGATGCAACTCGACTGCGTGATTGTGTGTAATTTCATGTGTGTATAATTCATCTGTGTACTGAAACATTCTTCGACACACCAGTGTGATTAAATAAGTCCATTAAAGAAGCAACTAAATTGTGGTAGAGATTCCACTGTGTGCAATGAAAATAAGTTTAATTTAGCTGGGTGCAATTCAAATAGGGGCATTAATAAATGTACCCATAAATGTAATTTCTTTGGGCGCAATGCGAAAGTCTACAATTTAGTGCAGAGCAATACAAATGTGTGCAACTGATATGAGTAAATTTGCTTTGGAGGAATCTTCTGCAATTTAACTGTGTGCAGATCTACTGGATGTAATTGTACTGGGTGCGAATGCATGTAATTTCAAGAGGGATAATCTCTGTGTTGGTACTCACACACACAGTCGAGTGAGATGAAAATAGAATCGGGATGACTGACAAAGTTACATTCAGAAGTGACCATACCATTATGGTAGCCCCAAAAGATAAATCCAAACTACAAATTATACAAAGCTGAACAATGCACAATCCTCCCAAATATACTAAACTAAGTAGATCGCTAGCTACATCCATTGATATTGTGGCGTTTCCGTCAAACGCTACTTTCGATAGTCGATACCTTCCAGATGCAATCAACTCACCTTTGTTATTTTGGAAAAATGTAACAAAATATAGTCATAACGAACATTATGTATAAAAAAATTATTTGATATTCGATTTCTCACCTCTGGGACGCTCCTTCTTTTGAATAAATTTCAACTGGCTTTCGTCTTCTACATACTTTTACTCATCATAAAACGGAATGATTTGATATCTACGCGCGACATTATCAAATTATATCAAAATATTTCATTTTCTTCAATTATATTATTGATTTTGCAAAATGATATTGTGACGTCATAGGAGACATATAAATTCGCTTTTTATAGGATCATTGGACGGGTCGACCTTTGACATAAAATGTGTCTTAATGAATATTCAATGGGCCATATAAAAAATTTGGTATAAAAATCGTTTTCTTCGAAGTAAACGATTGGTGGAAGAGCGAAAATTTAATGATCAGAACAAAAGGCTCTTTTGAAGTCACTGGGATTGTCAATAGTTTAGAACTGGAGAAGAAATTTGAACAATTTTTTAATTCAACCATAACGCTAATAATCGCTAAACAAATTCCGGGTGAAAATTCAATGATGACAGACATCAAACACAAATCAAGTTCCAATCAAGTAGGTTGCGCAACACAGCAGGAGCACTGTTTCATATGTGACAAAAGTACTACGTGCACATTCGAATCAGCGACTCACAAAGTACAGAAATAAAATTTATAATATACTTCAACGTAATTTAGAGAGATATATATAACTGACCTATAAATTTCCCCGAGTTTCCCATTTGGGGTTTTAGGTAGTAAATTAACGAAATGAAATATATAGGTAATTACAAATAGATTATGTAGTTACTGCGTGAATGAATGGAAGAATTAGTTTTATTTTGTAAATCAAAAAGTTAAAGCCATGGATCTGATGCAAAACCAACCATTTTGTTCGCCACGGCATATCTGAATGAATTTTAACCTTACTGAATGTAAAAATGGAAGTTGTTGCAAAAAATATTTGTTTGAAACAATCAGTATGAAGACCTCCTAACTTGGCGACTCCAGCTTCTCAACAGTTTGAATAACAAAAAATGATCTATAATAAACTAATTTATCCGTCGACCTGCAGCCGCAGAATCGAGCCTCAGTCAGGCAGACACATCGTGTACCCACACCTTTCCACTTCGCTAACAGGATACCTCAAGGGACCCTTAAGACGATAACAGATTCCTGGACTGAATATCACTCTGTCCCCATGCGAGAATAGGATCGTCATCTTACCACTTTCATTACACCGTGGGGTCGTTACAGATATCGGGTTGTCGGCATTGCTTTGTATTTCGCGTCTTTCTCATTCCGTCGGGCGCTATAATTTCGTGAATTGGTATGTTTTTTAGTCTAGTTATGCGGTTTTAGCCTACCCGTCGTTGATATCGTTGCATCGTGCTTGCTCGCTCTTAGTTTTGCGGTTTTAGGCTATCCGTCGTTGATATCGTTGCGTCGTACTTGCTCGCTTTAAGTTATGCGGTTTCAGGCTATCCGTCGTTGATATCGTTGTATCGTGCTTGATCCTGTTGTTGGTGTCGATCATTCTTCCGCCTCGAACGCTATTATTGTCTTTGATAATTCGACAAGCGTTCTCCGAGTTCTTGATTATTGCCCCGCCATTATATTATATATTTGAGCCACATTGAGGCCGCCTCTGGTGACAGTTGGGTTTTCATATTCAGCATTGTGCTGTCTAAAGTTGTGCACCGCGTTTCATTTTCTATGTATACGTATTTATTTGTTCTTATTCTTTATTGCAGTCAACCGTTTTGAAGATTTTGAATAAAAGAGTATGGCTTAACAATACCGTCTCCATTTGTTACAAAGTTGAACTTATGAAACAGCGAATAAGCTGTCGCGCCACAGGGATTTTTGGCCAGCGGTGATGCATATTTTTTTTTTTTTTTTTTTTTTTTTTTATTGAAATTCGCTCAGAGCAAGGACACAGAAGAAGAATCAAACTTGAAAATTCTCCTGCATCCACTAAAGTGCAAAGAGCTACATAAAATGCAGGAGCAGGAACTAAAGAACCCCCATCCCTGATAGATGTCTATTAACGCGAGTTTTAAAGCCTTGTAGATCAACACGATCAGGAAAAACAGCAAGAAGGCAAGGAATTCCAAAGTTTTGATATTCTTGGAAAAAAGCTTCTTGCATAAAACTGTTTGTGACATTGTGGAACCTCCACAGTGAATAGGTGCGAATTGGTAGCCAATCGTGTTGATCGATTGAAAATTTTGTTCTGAGGAACGAGAGCAGAAATCTCCTTTGAACAAAGACCATTATAATATCTGTAAAATAAACATAGTGAGGCGACGTTGCGGCGGTGTGTCAAACTTTGCAGACTGCAGGAAAGTTTAGGACCAATCATATTGACCACACGCCTTTGAATACGATCGAGCATGCTAAGAACAGTGACAGCGGCACTGCCCCAAATGTGACAGCAATACTCCATACAGGGTCGAATCAATGATTTGTACAAATGGAGAATGATTTCGGGAGTGAGATAATGGCGAGCTCGATATAGAGAACCGACTTTGATCGAGGCTTGTTTAGCAATACTGGTGACATATTCATTCCAACTCATGTCCTCCAAGGATTCCTCCAGAACAGTACCAGAGAATGAAATTTGGGTTGCATTCGTATTAGTGTAACGATTACTTGATAAAACTTTAGTCTTCTCCGAGTTAAGAGTTACCTGCCAAGTGTCACCCCAATTAGATACTGTGGCCAAATCACACTCAAGTGATTTTGCCAGAGCTAGACGTTGTTCCGGGAGGGATTTTTCATTGAGACAAGAATATAGAGTTGTATCATCAGTGTAAATTACCAAATCACATATCAAATTATCGGGCAGGTCATTAATATATATCAAGAACAAAGTTGGACCAAGGATCGACCCCTGAGGGACACCGGATGAAATGGAATAATTACCTGAACGTTGTCCGTCCAAAACAATATTAATTTTACGATTGGATAAGATTTGACAATTGAAAAAACTTGTCCAGAAATCCCATACGATTGAATTTTCTGCAACAGACCTTGGTGCCAAACTCTGTCAAATGCTTTAGAAATGTCTAGAGCAACCGACTTTGCCTCCCCACAACGATCAAGGGCGCGAAATATTCGTTCAGTTATTACTGTCAACAAGTCAGCAGTAGAGCGAGAACGACGAAAACCATACTGCTTGTCCGTGAGGAGACAAAGCGACTCCAGGTGTCCAGAAATTTTATTATTAATAATTGATTCAAAAATTTTACTTATAATTGGTAAGAGACTAATTGGACGATATTTATTAGGATCAGTTCGGTCGCCACAGTTTTTGAATGCCGGCACATTCGTTGCACATTTCCATGTATTTGGGAAGGTACATTCTTTTAAGCATTTATTAAAAAGTTTGGCCAAAATAGAGGACAACTCAGGTGAAAGAATCTTCAGAATCACAGATGGAATGCAGTCAGGACCAGGAGATATGTTCGAATCGAGTTTGGCAATCATTCTAGAGACAAGTAGCGGAGTTACTGACATGCTCTCCAATGTAACGTCGGTTCGATTTGGAAAATTAGGTGGTGAGGTACCAGAAACCGAACCAAGGCTGCAGTTATTAGAGAACATCCTCGCAAACAACTCCGCCTTGTCTCTGGAAGAACACACAATTTCAGGGCCATTTAAAAGAGGAGGGATACTAGATTTACCCCTGTTCATTACATTATTTATTATTTTCCAAAAATCTTTGGAACCCAATTTTCGTTGTGAAATTTTGGATTTGGTGGATTCCATGTATCGAGTTCTAGCAATTCTGAAAATTCTTCCACAATTATTTCTAGCCTTTCTGTGAAGTCGTCTATTATTGACGTTGGGATGTCGACGATAGCGGTGGAAATGATGATTTCTCGTCGCTATTGCCGCCGAGCATTCAGGTGAAAACCATGGGGCAGAGTGGGGCTTCACCTGGAATCTTCGGTGAGGAATGAATTCATCAATTCCAAGGCGTATCCACTCTGCGATTTCCACCGCACACTCATTAGCAGCATATGATCAAAGGTTTGATGCAATTATATCGGACTTTCCGAATAAGGTCAAGTGTGTGGATGACACATGTATGTGGGCTCACTCAATGTAAGATTCATTTTTCCAGACATGCATGACTGGACTTGCGCGCCCGTAATGGTATTACCCTTATTCCGAAAAAAATTTCAGTTTGCACAGGAAAATGTCGATTTTGCCGGGCTACCAATTACACCTACTAACATCAGACCTAGTGCAAAGTTCCTGGACGCCATTCGCAACCTTCAGACACCGAAAGATATCACAGGTGAACGAGCATGGTTCGGACTGGTGAATCAGGGTTCCTACGCATTTGCAATAGCTAAGCAAATGAGGCCGTTTCGAAACCTGCTGAAGGCCTCCATAAAATTCCAATAGACTGATGAGCTTGATGGCATCTTCCAACAATCGAAAGAGATTATTATCAACGAAATAATGGATGGAGTTCGCCTTTTTAACCCACACTGTCCCACATGTCTTGCCACTGACTGGTGTGTCGACGGTATTGGATTCTTTGAGATGCAGAAATATTGCAGGTGTGCCACTCGCACACCAGTTTGTCGCCGCGATGGATGGAAACTGTGGCTGGTTGGCAGTCACTTCAACCACCCTGCGGAGAGTATATATGCCCCTATTGAAGGGGAGGCTCTGGCGTATGCTTATGCTCTTAACCAAACTCGATACTATGTTTTAGGGTGCACTGATCTTCTGGTGACTACAGACCACAAACTCCTTATTCAGGTATTGAACGACAGGTCACTGATAGACGTTCGCAACAGGCGACCGCTTAATTTGAACGAAAAGATGTTACCCTACAGATTCACAATTGTTCATATTCCTGGTAAAAAGCTGTCAAGAAACCCGGTGGGTTCAGGTAGTCGACCGGAACTGCCAGGTGAACCCCCAGAATGTAAGAATCTGATGGTGACTCGTGCTTTTAGACATGCAGCCCTGGCTAACCTCGGCCAGCAAGCGAAAAAGCCCCCAATACGACGACATTGTAGAGCATGAACGTTGGAAGGCGCACACTCATAGTTGGCGACCATATCTATCTACAGAACCTAATCGGAAACTACCCAAAGAAGTGGGAGCGCAATCGCAATCGCCATGTAAAAATGGAAGTTGTTGCAAAAAATATTTGTTTGAAACAATCAGTATGAAGACCTCCTAACTTGGCGATCGCAATCGCCAACACTTGAGAGTCAACTACAGGTGGCGTTTCAGTTGATCCTTTCCTGGTGGCTAAGAGGGAAATTCAGGCACCTGCTGCTGATCGGTTGCTGCCCACTAACCTACGCCGTTCTCACTGCGTTGATTTACCTTCACTACCTTCGGATGATTCCCCTCTTATGCCAGAGATACCGTCCTTTAAATCCCTCAAGGAGAACGCGGATCCGATGGATGTACGCCAGTCACCTGATATTGATCTCACACCCTGGAGGGATGCAGAAAAATCCGGAACTGGAAACTCAACTGCCGTAATACCTCGTGCCCTGGCCCGTTCGCAGCCGTTTAACAAGCCGGGGCACAATGAGAGTTATGCTTCCAGCAATGGGTAGACCCGTTGTCAACACTTGAACCTTTTGTGCCTATCTATAATGAGTAATCTGACTTGTTTCAGTTTCAGTCATACCCGATGAAACTTATCCTTGGGGGTAGGAAGATAACTAACCATTATGTATATATGTTATGTGTACTTTACAAATACTATAACCCTTTTTCAAATCCCTCATATTATGGACATTTCAACTTGGGGGGAACGGAGCCTAGTATACATTTTAGTTTATTTATCATGTTGAATGTAGCATTTTTCCCCGTGTTCTAGTACCGATGTATAGTGTGTGAAACGTTGAAATATCATGATTGTGTGCTTCTGGGGTATTAGAAAATGATTTCATCCTTTATATTAAATTATGATTCAGGAAAATGGTACTTATCATTTAAATGGCATCTGTATATTTACAGCATTGGCCTCTTCTAGTTAGGGTGGCGATGTTCTGCCAAGTTTAATTTTGATGACATTCGGGAATATGATACTAAACTTAATCTGTATAGATAGATGTATAATAATGAATAACATTTTTGAACTCGTGAATTGTATCTCGGTAGCATCGCTGCAAACCAATAATAAGACTGCTTTGTCCCATCGTTCCTGTGCTAGCTAAGCAATCAGTCAGCAAGTGTGACAGGCCCGGTAAGCCAGAAGGCAATTGTTCTGTTGTAATTATCGCAAAACTTCTTCAATACCATGGTTTGATGTTATCTGTCCCGTTAGGAAATTTCATCTTGTTTGCCATAAAACGCACCTCTCTTAGTTTTTAGTAGTACATGCACGAGACAGGACGGTAATGTTGCCTTAGCATGTATGGTGTGTGAAATGCAGTTGTGAATGTTTTGCGACGCCCAGTACTTGAGTGCTGACGATAATAACCCGTCAAAGGGTTTGTTGATTTATACTGTTCGTATGTATCACGCATGCTCTGCACTGCCAACATGGTTACATTGGTATTGTACTTAATATGTTTGTGCCTTGTGAAATTGCATTCAATCGAACTGCACCAAAATTAAATTACACCAATTGTGATAGCACACAATCGAGGAAATGTTATGGACGAGTTTGCATTCGGTTAAACTACACCTATTAGAATTGCGCCTAATAAATTTGTCATCGCTTAAATCCGGAGTTTGCAGGTGTTTTTTCAATGGCTTGTTCCACTGGATGCAACTCGACTGCGTGATTGTGTGTAATTTCATGCGTGTATAATTCAACTGTGTACTGAAATATTCTTTGGCACACCAGTGTGATTCAAGCGCAAGTCCATTTAAGATGCAACTAAATTGGGGGAAAGATTTCACTGGGCGCAATGGAAATGAGTTCAATTTAGCTGGGTGCATTACCAAATGCACCCCCTCGAATGAATGTAATTCCTTTGGGTGCAATGCGGAAGTCTGCAACTTAGTGTAGAGGAATGCAAATGTGTGCAACTCGTATGAGTGAATTTTCTTTGGGGAATCTTCTGCAATTTAACTGGATGCACATGTAATTGCACCGGGTACGAATGTATGTAATTTCATGAGAAATAATCTCTGTGTTGGTACTCACACACACAGTCGAGTGAGATAAAAATGGAATCGGGACGACTGACAAAGTTACATTCAGAAGTGACCATACCATTATGGTAGCCCAAAGGATAAGTCCAAACTACAAATTATACAAAACTGAACAATGCATATTTCTCCCTAATATACTAAGCACATTGATAGCTACTTCAATTGATATTGTGGAATGTTCGTAAAACGCTACTTTCGATAGTCGATACATTCCAGATGCAATCAACTCACGTTTGCTATTTTGGAAAAATGCAACAAAATATAGTCATAACGAACATTATGCATAAAAATTATTTGATATTCGATTTCTCACCTCTGGGACGCTCCTTCTTTTGAATAAATTTCAACTGGCTTTCGTCTTCTACATACATTTACTCATCATAAAACGGAATGGTTTGATATCTACGCGCGACATTATCAAATTATATCAAAATATTTCATTTTCTTCCAATATATTATTGATTTTGCAAAATGATATTGTGACGTCATAGGAGACGTACAAATTTGCTTTTAATAGGATCATTGGACGGGCCGACCGTTGACATAAAACGTGTCTTAATGAATATTCAATAGGCCATATAAAAACTTTGGTATAAAAATCGTTTTCTTCTAAGTAAACGACTGATGGGAGAACGAAAATTTAATGATCAGAACAAAAGACTCTTTTAAAGTCACTGGGATTAACAATAGTTTAAAACTGGAGGAGAAATTTGAACAATTTTTTAATTCAGCCATAACAATAATAATCGCTGAACGTATTCCAGGTGAAAAATCACTGAAGACAGACATCAAACACAAATCAAGTTCCAATCGAGTAGGTTGCGCAACACAACAGGAGCACTGTTCCAGATGTGACAACAGTACTACGTGCACGTTCGGATCAGCGATTCACAAAGTACAGAAATAAAATTGAAGTATCTCTTCCCGAGAAAGACAGAGATGAGCTCAGTACAAGAAGTACGGTACAAGCCCGAAGCCTTGCACCATTTACGCGAGAACACACTGAAACGCCTAATGGAGTACTCCACATCGACCCATGCTTAATCGGGAGTCAATAACAAGGCCTATAATCTACTTGTACCATAGGCACCTTCTGGTTAAGTTGGGAATATTCCGTTAGTTTTAATTTTGATGCTATTCGGGAATATAACTTAGCGGAAAACTTTATTAAAGTTGGAGCGAATTCTTGATCAATAGTCTATCTTTAAATTCATGAATTCTTACCTCGGTAGCAACATTCTCTATCGTCAATAATCCACACAATTTTCAAAAGTTCTTTATAAACAGTCAGTACAGTCCAGAATTTAAGTCTAATGCTTTTTCCCATCGTTAACGTCATTTAACAAGAACGTCTGGACCGAGAACGACCCGCCAAGGCTAAGCAGAGTGATCTACCTCCTCCAGTAATCCCTTTCCCCGAGTGTTGATTTTCCTGCTTACTTCTAAGCTGCAAGCTTTTCACTGGATTGTTTATAATGACGTAACAATGTAAATTTAAAATATTGCTCAGACAGATAACGGACGAAAATGCAATAATTGCATTTGTAAACACTTCCAAATAAGGAGAAATACTTGAGTAATAACGTTATGGATTCAATTTTTGAAGCATACCGTTGAATCTTTTCAATATTAATTTTACCGTGCAGATCATTTGAACTTGCATAGAATATAAAAAAAATAAGTAGAGAAGTTAGATTTAGTAATTATGTTCATCATCAAAAGTAATGACATTTTTCAATCAGCGCTTAGTGACCCATGCTTTACAAACTAAAACATCTGACCGGGTCAAAACGCTCGACTGTACGTTAGTCCACATTAGTTGGCTACATCACGATTAGAACTACAATCAAAAATATCTTTCTGCCAAGCATTGGCCAAAAATGGACCATTTCGTCAGTGACCCAAATTTAACAGGTGAATTTTCCAGAACGGTTGTCATGTTGGTATCACGATTGAACCAGCAAGAAATATTAGCATTTCAAGCATAATCCACAGATGGAGCTTATTTTGGTGGTACAATCCATCAGCGACTCATACTTAACAAGATATATTTAGTCAAGTAAACCCTAACTGGGGTAATAACTTGGGTAGACTAGGCCGAACTGTACATATAACACAATGATGTGCTTAGGTCAGTGGTTCTCAACCGCCGGTCGGCGGACCGGTGCCGGTCTGCGTCAACTTTCCTACCGGTCCGACAAACATATTACAATTTTTTATCTCAATTGCAAAATGCAATACGTTGACGGCTTGTCCATTGATTAAAGAAATGAGACATCCAATTTTAAACTGATTGAGAATTTCGCACGTTCCGTATTTTGCAATATTGTGATGTAAGACAAAGTTCAGAGTCTGCTTTGTACTCTGGCGTACGTCACAATGCTATAAGTATGGTGCTAAAATGTTTAAAAGCGCAAAATTTAGCAAAAAACTTTGACAGTGAAATGGAGTCAAGTAAACTAGTATTACCGAGTTCTTTCAAAAGAAAACCGACAGTGAAAATCAAGTTAGCGGTACTGGTGAGGGCAGAGGAAGGACTAACCCTACTGCTTCAGTTAGTAGTGAGTTACTGGTTACCACAGAGGGAGAAACTAGCCCTGATGCTTCACATTTACAACATCGCTTGAAACGATCATGCAATGTTGTTGCGGATTATCGAGACCAAACAGAGAAATCGTATGGAAGACAACGCTCTACTTGTGTTGCATATTAGAACCGCGTTTAACACGTATGGTATCAAACAAACAGCAGAAAACTTTTCATTAAATTGAAGTTTTCATGCTTCTTTGCTTTTGCATTGCATAGTTTTTATCGTAATTACATTTTGGGTTGAATTTGAAAGTCCACCGGTCCGCAAATTTTTTTTTGAAAATTCACTGTTCCGCAAACATAAAAGGTTGACAACCACTGGCTTATGTGATAGTATCTCATTCTCCGTGGGAGTGATCAAAAAACTTCATAATCAAACCCTGTTATGACATAACAGCGTATTACTTTTCTGGACATATTTGCTTTCGATACCATTCATTTTGTCATGCATCACCGTTTTTACATCGAGTTTAAGCATGACCCTTTTCTCGTTTAAAGATTTAACAGTGTTTAGATATCGTCTGGAAGCGTGAACCGCAGACTCCCATCCTCCTGTGCTACCAAAACCCATTGATGAGACTGGATTATATTTGACAAACGGTCAGCTGTTGCCGCCACGCCAACTTTGGATGCTAGTCGCCGAAATGCGTTGTCCACTGCAATCGACCTGATTCCGCTGCATTAGTTCTTTAAAATTGCCGTGAGTGCCCAGGAACTTCGAAGAGCGATCGATGTCAACGAAGGTATGACATCCAATAAATTATTTTCTAATTCAGCAGTTGGAAGTGATATTAAACATCTTAGATGAACTATTCTGAAATCAAACATTTCTCAGATGTCCGTTTCTATTTACAGGTTTCTGCATATTTAAATGAGCGTTTCCTTTCCAGGAGTGATGTAAAAATTAGTGATCGTCGAAATCATTATCAGCACTAAAATGGATGTTTGCTCAGATATTAATTTTTAATTTCGAACGCGGGCTGTGATAGCCCCGCATCCCTGACGTTAGGGTTCAGATGAAGACACACTATCGACTTCGTGAAATTTCAATCACGCCGAGCACAAAATCCTCGATATCCTTATCGGCTTTAAAAAAAGGCAATTAAATAAATATTCAGTAATTTAGAAACAAGAATTGGCAATATCGAAATCGTCCTGAGTTGGAGATCTGCCGCAAAAAAAATATCAATCAAATTACTATATAGTGTTGGATTGTAGAAATTGTTGAATTAACGCTGGTACTATTTAAGAAATATAGAAGCTGAATTTTACACAAACAATTCATCTCAGTACAGAAAAGCCACGTAGGCACATTGCGGGTATCATCTTATATATTCGATGATGGACAAAACAACCCCCTCCCCCATCAAAAAGAGAGGTCCCAGTTGCGGCACTGCGCCCAAAAAACAGTGCCGTCAGAACTGGGGGAAGGTGAAAGGCGGATGGTCCTCTTCGAGATGTGCAAGTTCTGAGAAAAAAAATTTAAACTTTTATTTTGGGTCCTCTCCCCAGATTTGACACTTTCCGTAACCACTGCCCAAACCCACCAAATTACAAATCCATGAAAGTTTGTAAGAAGTTTTATTATTTTTTTGTATTTTCCAATGATAAGGGCCGTTCCACGTCATGTAATAAGGATCATAACTTCCTACAAATGAAATACATCGGAACCTTCAAAGGTTCGTCATAAATACACATTTGTTTCACCTACACTGTACAGGCAACTCAATATTCATAAAATGAACGTTTGACAGCAACCACATGAATTTAAAAATCTCCGGTAACTAGGTTCGGACATCTTGCGATGATTGGAAACACACAAGAACAAGACTGATTTGCTTAAATTTGAATATAATAATATTTTATTTTCAAAAAATACAATGCAGATGAAGCTAACGCGTTATTTTGAGACTTAAAATATCACAGGGATGGAATGTGCGCAAAACAGGAAATCTACTAACACGAGGAATTATTAAGTACACCTCAACTGCCACTTCAGGGCCCGACGACGAAGATTCATGGATATTTTTTCTGAATTGAAGCGACGGGGGTTTATTTTTATTTTGAACTTGAATAGTCAAATACTTTGTAAGAAAAAATCCAGTAATATTGTAATCATTTGATAGTGAAATTGGTGACATTTGATGAGACTGAAATATAACTGGAATATTTCTCATCAACATAGCGGTTTCAAATTTTCGAAATATTACTGCAACTGGAAAGCGAATTGACACACTTTTATCCCAGTTTTAGGTTGATCAATAGACTTTAACTTGTGTATCAGAAAAATGAACCACGCATATATTGCACCCTTTTCACTGTAGAGAGGTAGTTTATGAGACAAAGCAAAAATCTTTTATGTAATGTTTATTACATATATAAGATAACGTTCTGTTGACCATGCTTATATTTTACCAACATTGGAATGCCCGTAATTTTAATGAACTTTGGCCCCGAATCGCTATGCTGCAGCGCGATGAAGTAAAAATGATAGCCCTGGCGAAAGTTAAATTTTCGAGATATTTCCATTTTTAAATATTAGAATGCAGGACCGTGTGTGTAGACCACATTTGTCAATGACGCCAATGACCGTTTACTCAAATGCTGTAATGAGATACCTGATCGCGTTGGAATGTAATAAACACTATAGTGTTAAATAGTAATTGGCCAATTGAATGGTTTGGCATTTTGTAGTCCAATACGAATCCCACAGTAAAATAAATTCATAAAGCTGTCTTTTTTGGTAAAAGAATCGTCCATATACTGAGTTTCAACTTTCCCGAAAGCTTTTTGATCAAGAGACATCACATGAAATGACAACCAACTTAGATATTCTACCGGATCTTTCGTCGTCTGGAGTCATGATAAGATCGCTTTCAGTTGTTACGGAAGTGAAAAGTATGCGATTGATGCACAAACCAGAAATAACATTACATCACCATTGACAAGTGGTAGAAAAGATAATCGTTATCGTGCATGAGATGTGCAAAGAGTAACGAATGAACCGTACTTGAACATTACGATATAGAGGAGATCATAACTCCAGAAATCACAAGTTGTATTTTATTGAAGAAAGGGTCAGCCATAGTAACGAATTAGATTTTCTTGTTCACAAAGACATCTTGAACAGCATCATGGGTTTTATGTACTCTGATCTCCAAGAATAGTAGAACACAGAGGCAGCACAAGCCCTGGCAGAAGGGAAGTTTGTGTGACATCTTTTGTTAAGTATGCGTCGTATGCGTGATCGATTGCGTCGTAGAAGTGCGATATATTTGAGGCCCATGCAGGCTTGATGAAATCAAATTTCATCTCGGATTACGAAACACGATGTAAGATTTTGAGAAGATGTTCACATAAGAAGACATAGTGAATAAATTTACTTCACATAGAAAATAAATTAACGAGCATATGAATAGCGTTGAAGTTCCGAATCAAAACATTGCGAGCACTCTCGCGGCTGGATGAAGTTTGACATTGATACACTGAAAGACCCGGGAGTAGCAGATGCCTTCCAAGCCATAACTGGAGGAAGGTTTGCACACTTCATTGCCACCGAGACTGACATTTACACAGACAAGAGCACGTTAATCAATTCTTAAACACAACATTGAGAGTCGCATGCGGTCAGATTCGAAGCCGAAGAATCGAAAGTCACACAACGCAGTAATGGGAGAGAACCAAGGAATGAAGAGAAGGACACACATATTTCGAAACGACAGACAGAATATTGTTCAGAACGATACAAACACACAGTCAGAGGAAATCCTTGTACTGAATTCAAGGTGTTAAATTCAGGAAACTGTTTGAGAGGTATCTTTAACATCAGCAAATCCTCTACCACATCTTCGTGGATTTAAAAAAGACTTTGACGGGGTTTGGCCAAGTCTTATCGGCAATCTTGAGCGTATACAAAAACAATGCCAAATTTTTCAAAGGCGTAAATTATGAGTGTTTAGTGCTCAGTTTGCCTCGACGGCAGAATAGGGAAATGGTTCGGAATACAGCCGCGGTTGAGCAAACGCGTTTACTGTCTCGTACGTGCTACAACGTCTTCTTAGAAAGAATTATGACTGATGTACTAGAAGACCACAGTAGAATATTTCGCTTCAGAGGCAGGAAAATCACAAATATGCGTTTTACCGATGACATCGACGTACCACCCAGCGGTTTGCGCTACGGAGATCAGTGACGCAAAAGCAAGTAGATGAACAACGCAGACATCATTGTCAGTTGAGGAAGGATTGAGATCATCAACAGCTTCAAATAACTTGAATCAGTTTGTTTGAACTGAAGATCAAAGCAAGAATTGCCCGAACAGCAGCTGCAACGACGAAACTGAGACCTATAACGAATGACAGAAACTTTCCACTCAGCTAGAGGATCAGACTGATGTTCTAACTGGTCATCTTAATATTTATGTATGCCTATAAGTCGTGGACATTGAAAGCAGATTCTAAGAGGATTCGGGGAATTGAGATGAGATATAAACCGCACGTTCATCGTCATTGTCATATCGTACGAAGATGCCATTACAAATGCTGAGACGGAAAACATAAGTCATAAGCTCAGTGGAGTTTCATGAAGATCACCCAGTGAAGAGACAGAAACTGGAGTGATATGAGCACGTCACAAAATTCTCAGGACTTGCTGAAACGTTCCTGGAAGAGATAAGGAACCGTACACGGAAGGTGAGGAAGACAGAAAAACATCACAAGAATGGAAAGACGAAATGGCGGGAGTTGGTTGTCAGATGCAGTGATATCTCTATTTTCTACAGTCAACCGCACGGTAGTCAATTGGGTTGAAGATTTGAAGATAATGCAACATCCAAATCACAAAACCGATGGGTATCAGAAATGCCAGCCAAGTCCAACCAGCACTTACAACAAATTTGGATTTGTTTTACTATTAGAAACGGTTCAATCATGAACTTGACAACAAATTTGAATTTGTTCATATATACAGAACAGTTCGCCGGTCTGGTGATGGTAACCGATCGATCACTTTTCTATCACAATGTTTTGAAAATTGCGTTCCAGAGAATCTTATTTTCACCAAATTGTGCATTTTTAAGACTGGAGAACGTTCCAATTTGCATCGCAATGACAAGAAAACGATTAATTACATCAAACCTCGGTTCATTTGTCCATAACGCCAATGACCGCTCGCTCAAACACTGTAATAAGATGTCGGATTGTGTTGGAATGTAATACGCACTACTATGTCATATCGCAATTGTTCAACTGAAAGGTTTACCCGATAGTAATACATTATGCGGTTTTGGTAAAAGTATCATCCTTCTACTGAGTTGAACTTACTGAGTTGAACTACTGAGTTGAACACGAAAGACCAAGAGACATCACATGGAATGACAACTAACTCATACAGCCCACGAGATTCCTCCTCGCCTGGGCTTCATTATATGACCGATTTCTGTTGATATGACCCGAAACGGAGGTGAAAAGTATGAGACCGATGCACAAACCAGAAATAACATTCCATCATCATTGGCAAGTAGTAGAAAAGATAGAATAGATCATGTACAATATGTGCATATACTAATGAGTCGTACTTGGACATTGTTTGAGATTTTCACACACGTTCCATTTTATTGAAGAATAGGTCAAGCATATTAATAGTTTTGATTTTCTTTTTCAAAGACGCGGTGGAAATCATCATGGGCGTGATGAACTTCAATCTCCATAAATGGAAAAACACAAAATTGGTACAAGTCTTGATAGAAGACAAGACAAGTCTGCTATACAAAGTCGAAGCCATGGGAAATGAATCAAAGGCATACCGAATCCAATGTGTTAAATTTCTCGCAGCACATTAGAAACTTTGAAGCACTGAAAAATGGGACGACAACAGGAGTAACATCCCATTAGGGTTAGTAACCTACAAAGTACGAGAAGAGATATCACGGTAAGCATCCCGGCTACAGTGTGCAACAAATCTGGTAGAAAGGAGGCCAATACCACGGACTCAATATTCGGTCATTGCACTCCCAAGAAAATAACAAATCACTCGGTAATAATTGCTGCACCATCAGCATAATAAGTGACCTCAAACAGATACGACCAATGCAGAAGAACAAGCAGATGAACGTGACACAACAGGACTGGTCCTAACCTCAGGAAACTGTGCGAGAGGTACATTTCAACATCAGCAAAATCTCTACCACGTCTTCGTGGATTTTAAAAAGGACTTGGACGGGGTCTGGCATGCAGTCTCACGGCAACTTCAAGGGTATACAAAATTAATGACCTCAACTTCTCCAATGCAATAACCTACTATATGGCAGTGTCTTTCGCTCAGTTTGCCGTGACGGGAGAATAGGTCACTGGTTCAGAGCAACAGTCGGGTTTGAGCGTGTTTACTATCTCAATCGGGATACGTTTTTTTAGAAAGAATTATGACTGATCTACTAGGAGACAACAGTAGAACATTCCGCATCAGAGACAGGAAAATCACAAACCTGCGTTTTACCGATGACATTGACGTACTACACCGCAGTTTGCGCTACGGAGATAAGTGATATGAGCATGTCACAAGATTCGCATGACCCGCTAAAATGTTTCTGCAAGAAACAAGGAACTGTACACGGAAAGAGAGGAAGACAGAAAAAGGGAAAGAAGGACACCACGAAAATGGGTTGAGTGGTATTCTGAGGACAGAGGCAGGAAGAAATGGCGTGTTGTCAGATGCAGTGATGTCTCTACAGTTGTCTTAAACGCGGAATAGTGAAGTGGATTGAAGATAATGCAACATCCGAATCACAAAAACGGATAGGTATTGGAAATGCCAGCCAAGTCCGACCAGCACTTACAACAAATTTGGATTTGTGTATATATACAGAACAGTTTAATCTTGATCTGGCAACCGATCGATCACTTTCTGTCAGAATGTTTTAAAATTGTGTTCCAGAGAATCATATTTTCGTCAACTATGTTTTTTATAAACACGGAAAAAAATCACAAAATCTGTGCGGAACATTTCCGGCCTATTGTATCTCTACGTGAAGGTGCATTCGATCACTATTTCAAACGTTTGAAAATGGGCTAGGAATCCATCATAGGCAGTAAACGTACGCTATTCCTAATACCGAAAAAGCGTAATTCACTACCTAAAGGATAAAATGCAAACGGCTCCAATCAGAAAAAATCCCACTAAAAATTGATTTGTCTAACGCCGTTCAGGCGCAACTATCATCGGGTAATGCTTGATAAAATGATTTTTTATGAGGACTGAAGTTGTATTTAATCTTAGGCCACCAACATAACAAAAGCTTTTAACTTAGAGATTTTGTGCTTAGTCTCATGTACTAACTCTCCTTTTCTTAGGACTTTGAAAAGTTCTACACTGACAACCTACAACTTGGCATATCCACATTTTGTATGGTTTTTTATCTCGTTGCTACCATGTGGTAAGCGCTTTAAGGCTAAGCATCACTGGTATATATCATATTAAAATTGTTCATATCAGACAATCAAAAAATACCTATTTTTGAGGTTCAACGCGGGCAATCTCAAATTTAAGCATTTCAATATTTTGTCTAGTGTTTGCCTCGTCCTTACCATGTGATAAATACTTCAAAACTAAGCATCGCCCGATGTCATCTTCAAATTTTCATACACTTCTTTTTGGACTAACAAACCTAAACGTCGACGTTTGAAAGCCCCGAAATCAAATCGAGTTGCATTAAATTATAAAATTTGGGATGTATAAATGCGAATTGAATAATTTTTGTTAGGTAGGATGTTGCTCTTTATCATTTGACGTGAAACGACCCACCCCTAATTTTTTCAAATAAAAAAGATAAAAATTAAAATCGCTGACATTTCTGGAATTTAGGTGGTGGTTCACAAGCTTTGTCAATTTCGTCGATCAATAGCTGTAAATAAAAACAATATATTTGTTTTAATGCAAATATTTATCAAGATTATTCGCCTAGTATACCCCGTCCAGGCTCTTTTACTAATCCAAGACATTTAATTTTGTCAAGCACAACGCACCGCCGCTATTCATCATTATAAATAAATGATACTTTAATGCGCAATCCTTCAGTGACTGAGGGAGGATTGTTATATTGAAATTAGATCCAGTCAACCCCAGAAGCCGAATCAAAAACGGATCAACTAACGAACATTTTTATATCAAATATCTGGTATAAAACGTAATACCAACAACTGCGCAGTGGAAAACATTCTTAATAGAACTAAATCCTTATAGTAAACAAAGTGGATTGCAATGCTAGTAATCATGGGGTAAGTAGAAACATTTCAAACTGAACGACTTTACTTTTGAGTGCAGTGAATAGTTTTTGCCCCGGACTAGGTAAAACTTCTACGTCAGTGCTTGCATAGAATAAACAGCAAATGATTTCAACCTACCTGGGCTTCATAATCGGTGTCATATTCAATATCTTTGACATCTTTTATGATTTCCTGATAAAATAAGTTTTGTAGACACAAAATTACTGGAGCGAAATAATTAACACAGCAAATCATTGGTCAGTAGGACAAATGTCAGAAATAGATAAAAAAAAGGCATAATTGAATAACGATGAACAAGAAATCAATATAAAATATCACAAAAGCAATGTTTGAATAAAAAAAAAATTCTGCATTCACTTGGAATTTTAAACAATCGTTTAATCATTTTTGTTGTTGTTATAGTCTGTGGTAAAATATGTGGTTTTTTTTTTTCACAACGTCATCATTAATCCTAAGATTGAAAATTGTTTGATATCATATTTATTATTAAACTTCACAGAGAACTTCGTATATAACCAACCTTTTTAATGTCTGTGATTTCTTTTGACATTACAGGACGTGCATTGTCTTCGAGCAATGGTGAGTTCTGCAGAAGATTTTTAGAAGAAAATTAAGACCAATTTAATGGAATAATGCGTCAAATTTTAGGACCAAGGGGCAAAATGTTTTTTCCAGCGAAAGTTAAAAATAAAGTTTGAATATCGGAATGAGACAAATATTTGATAATAATGATATACAACTTTAAAATCGAACTTTTCGACCAATTATGAGTTGTTGACCCATACTTGGCAAAAATTCCAAATACGTGGCCACAATCAGAAGATTTATTTTGTCAAGCGTAAGCCACAGATGGACCGCGTCTCATCGATGAGGCCTCTATTAGCAAGAAACCAACAGATATAAATTGACTAATGATGACAAAAGACAAACAATCAAAGGTAAACGATATTTCACTCGATTTCACTCGACAAGTGTAAACCGACTAAATCGAATATAATTATAATTTGTCGATAAAAAATAGTAATTTAACTTCATTTTACACGTTATGGTATCTGTGGCCGATTTACAAATGATTTGAATAATTTGTGCATTGAATCGATTCGAATCATCCAACTGAATTTCGCGGTCGTACGTATCATATTTATTATATTCAGTCACTGATAATATCAAACACATTTCAATTCAAATTTTATAGAAACAAACCTTGTTCACGAGATTATTTGTCATTTTAATTGAACTCGGATTGCTCGTTTCTTCTTTCATTGAATAATTCTAATAAAAAGAAAAAAATAAACTCTGTCTCCATTAAAGTTTTTAT
>OZ023147.1:24153450-24208601 GCA_963675895.2 Styela plicata | reverse complement strand
CAATTTATTTTGAGGTTCCGACAAAAAAGCAAAATAATTGTTTCACCTCTGAGTATGTTTTGTTGAGTATTGATCACTGAGGGATCGCGTCGACCAGACGCGATCCATCTGTGATTCATGCTTGACAAAATAAAATTTCTGATTGGAAATAAACCCATAATAAGTATAGATAAGTAAAGTAAAAAAATAAGCAAAAAAATAAAGCCGTCCACCATTTTTTTAACCTGAATATTCTAATATCTAACACAGAACAAAAAAGTAATTGGAGACATCGGATATGGTGGTAAAGTTGATCACAAAATCCAAACCAATGACGTAAGTAATATTTTTTAAAATTTTTCACGATCAAATTACATATATACTGTAACAAAAATGCAGTAAATTTACTGTTCATTTTGCAGTAATTGCATATTTTCAGAATTGGAAATCACATTGTTGATGATGTTTATAAATAGTGTGGGTTGTTAATAATGTCTTTGGACATTCAATCAACATCCAATAATGGGCCTAAAAGTATCAATAAACTTTATTTTGTGATTGCTTTGCAGGATAAATGGCGATCAATAGTAAATGTACATATTGAAACTATTACCTTTTTTTGAAGTATATATATATTTTCCTCTCTAGCTGATTATCCTAGTATACCTTGATTAAATCATTCTTAGAACACGTTTCTGCATAATAGTTATAATTAATATCAATTCATTATCCATATATAAAATATATAACCCACAGAAACAAGCAGGTATACTGTGAACTCAACAAAATTTAACAGTTTTGTTAAGCATGGTTCACTGATGGATCGCGCCGTCCAGGAGCGGTCCATCTGTGGCTTATGTTTCACAAAATAATTTCCGTCGTTATTGATACTTAACTTTATTAAGAAATATTTAACTTCTCATTTTTCAAACTGTCCTATTTTCCAAACAGAAAAAGGATGTTGGGACAACTGACAAGGTCGGAAAAATATCAGCAAAATCAGAAAAGTTTTTAAGATCGGTAAGAAACCAATATAATTATCAAACAATAAAGGAATTATTATTTATATTGAAATTTGCTCAAAGTAAGAACGAAGCATCGTCTAAAGAAATCGACTAATGTCAATGAGCTACCACATTATGTAGAACCAGCAACTGCACTCTTAAGTGGCAATGATCCTGAACAAAACTGAACCACCATAGTAAAGTACAGTGAGTGGTATCTTCTGTGGACGATGGTAGAATCATCTACGTCTTTTATTTCCTTTTACTCGCCTCTCGTTAGGACTCTTGTTTTTTTAAACGAATAATTATTACCGCTAATAACAGAAAACACCACTGCAAACGAAAGATCAAGTGAAAAAATCAAGGGACGACAGTTGTGTTGACGTAAGTACAAATTCAAAGTTTGATACAAATTTCTAAAACTAAAATGTTTTGCATTGATTTTAAAAATGTTTAACCTAGTAAAAGTAATTAAATGGTATTGAAATATCAATTCATTAATATCGTTACATGTAAATATATAATAAACAATAACATATAGCTATTATCAACGCAATTAAAAACTATAAAACGTGATAATTATCACTAACAGCTCAAAACAATAATGAAGGATGCCTTTCCCACTAAAGATCGTGTTGGCGCTGATTCATGGGATTCGTCTTCTTCAGATGATGTAAGTATATTATATTTTTAATCAAATAAAATCGTTCAATTCCACAACTTTGGTGGTTTTGTGATTCCAAATTTGTTGTCGAATAATCAAGCAGAAAACTTCAGCCAAACATGGGCCACATCGCCAGTTGTCACCGATTTCCCTTTCTTGTATCGTATGCACATTTCCACATAGGTACTTCGTTATAATGTATCATCCTCTATTACAGAATCATTAAATCAAAAATTTTATTTCTGCCGATATATAATGACATATAAAATTATTGATATCGATCCTTATGACGCGATGAGAACGTTATATAATTAAAAACTTCGCACGGTTCACAACGCATGATAGATAAGATGCTAAAATATACTTTTCTATTTTCGAAACAGAGAAGCGATGTTGGTACATCTGGAACACAGGAAAAGCACAGCCTCAAAAGATCGGTAGGTTCAAAGCAAAGTAATATCGATAGACTAGATCATATACACTGTAGAGAGTCAGAAAAATATTTCGCACAAATGTTTTGTTAAGCATGACTCAATGATGGATTGCGCCGCCAGGGCGCGCATTCCATCAGCATCCCAAAATTGTTTAAAAAGTTGACCGAGTGAAATTACTATAAAAAAACAGCGAATTTACCGCCTTTTTGATACAGTCTATTTATTATGTTGTAAATAGAATGACTGAACAAAATCTTAACATACTGCATTAATGACAACTTTAAACACCTAATTCAAATCATGTATAAGATAGTATGACTTCCAATCTATGCTAGACAAACATAAAATCATACTAAAAAATACAGTTTCTGTGAATTTTGTAATTTTCAGCGAAATTAAAGAAAAACTGAAAAGCATAAATATTATTCCTCATATAACAGGGTAAAACGTTTTCGGCAAAAGAAAAAAGAATAAAAATATCATCTGACTCCTGGGCCTCCAGCACCGACGAGGTAAATATGGACAAATTTGTGAATTTATTATTTAATCTTTCGATGTTGTACAGATCATTCGAGTCAAACGGGTCATAGGAACAAAAACTTGATAAATGGAGTCGAAATTTTTCATTTTTAACGACTTAATGTTTGGCCAAAATCCATTGCATTTTGTCGTTAAAGTAAAAATTTTCGCTTTCGGAATATAAAATACATCTCTTTTAAGTCTGTTTAAGCCAATATTAGTAATTCGTAACTGTAATTTTTTTAATTATGATATTGGAGAAAATAATAGTAAAAATGTAATATTTGTTTGTTTTATAAAATCAGCGATTTGAAAAGATTATCCGAATCAGATTCGAATTCCCAGTCCTAACTGTAAGTGCATTCTCCAGAATTACCCCGACGTATTTACAGTTCGTTGGAAGAAAGACTTTGATTTTTGTAATTTTGGTTTTGATGAACAATGATGTAGCAAGATCTGTATTGAATACATAATTAAGAAATGATTTCTTGCAAATATAATCAGGAGTTGACCAAAATCGAATATATTTTGGTTTCAGAATCGATTCGAATAATTTTTTCAATTTTTGGACAGCCATTAAAATAATATAATTTCGCAATTGAAACCATTACTTTTTTTTTCACAGGATGTTGTGGAGAATAAACCGGTAAGTTTTTTTAATAAATTTAAATATAATTTATAACCAGCAAAGTAAAATAGATAAAAATGAAATATAGATATTAAAATATATAATAACATTGAAAATAATATGATTTGTAATAAGAAGGTGGATAATATTTTAATGAAAATCACTTTTTTGTGAAATCGTTTTTCACGTGTCGATAGTGTTTTGTTCTTCTGGGTAAGGATGAATATTTAATGGAAAAATTCTGAATCCATTACAATGTGACAAAAACATCTTAATCTGAAAACATTTAATCTTATTCGTATTAACAAAAATTCTATCAAAACCAACATATATTTTCATTTTTTCAGAAACCCGTGAATTTAAAAACGCAATATCTAGAATTTTTGAAGAGGAAGGGTCTACCGTTTGATGGGGGTTGGTGGGATAAAAAGGTAAATAACAGGAATTTAAATAATAAATTAATCATTTTATGAAATCATTTTCTTACTTTCGCTTCAGGCAAAATGCCAGCACCCAAAAACAAACCCACTAACAACGTTCACTCAATGACAAAGATCACAATATGATCGCAACGGAAAAAATTCACAAAATATCTTTTGTCAAGTATGGGCCACTGATGGATCGCGTCGATGATACGCGGTCCATCTGTGGCTCATGCTTGACAAAATATAAGTTCTAATTTCGTCATAGTTCAGTGAGTAGTATCTGCCCTGGGCAATGGTTAGTAAATCGTTGCCTTTGATTGTTTCTCTTTGTCATCATTACTCAATTTTTGTATCTATGGTTTTCTTGCTTGTAGAGGCCGCGTCGATGAGATGCGGTCCATCTGTGGCTCATGCTTGATAAAATAAATCTTCTGATTGTGACCATGTATTTGGAATTTTTGGGTATGGGTCAACAACTCATAATTGGTCGAAAAGTTCGATTTTAAAGTTGTATATCATTATTATCAAATAATTGTCTCATTTCGATATTCGAACTTTATTTTTACCCTTCGCTGTAAAAACCATATTTGCCCCTTGGTCCAAAAATTTGACGCATTATTTAAATAAATTGGTCTTAATTTTCTTCTAAAAATCTTCTGTAGAACTCACTATCGCTCGAAGACAATGCACGTCCTGCTATGTCAAAAGAAATCACAGACATTAACAAGGTTTGATATATATAAAGTTCTCTGTTTATTTTAATAATAGATATGATATCAAACAATTTTCAATCTTAGGATTAATGATAATGATGAACAAAACCACATATTTTACTACAGACTATAAAAACAACAAAAATGTTTAAACGACTGTTTAAAATTCCAAGTGAATGCAGGATTTTTTCTATTCAAACATTGCTTTTGTGATATTTTATATTCATCTCTTGTTCATCGTTATTCAATTATGAATTTTTTTTTATCTATTTCTCACATTTGTCCTATTGATCAATGATTTTATGATTTGCTGTGTTAATTATTTCGCTGCAGTAATTTTGTGTCTATAAAACTTATTTTAGCAGGAAATCATAAAAGATGTCAAAGATATTGAATATGACACCGATTATGAAGCCCAGGTAGGTTGAAATCATTTGCAGTTTATTCTATGCAAGCACTGACGTAGGAGATTTACCTAGTCCGGGGCAAAAACTATTCACTGCACTCAAAAGTAAAGTCGTTCAGTTTGAAATGTTTCTACTTACCCCATGATTACTAGTATTGCAATCCACTTTGTTTACTATAAGGATTTAGTTCTATTAAGAATGTTTTCCACTGCGCAGTTGTTGGTATCACGTTTTATACCAGATAATTGATATAAAAATGTTCGTTAGTTGATCCGTTTTTGATTCGGCTTCTGGGGTTGACTGGATCGAATTTCAATATTACAATCCTCCCTCAGTCACTGAAGGATTGCGCATTAAAGTATCATTTATTTATTATGATGGATAGCGGCGGTGCGTTGTGCTTGACAAAATTAAATATCTTGGATTAGTAAAAGAGCCTGGACGGGGTATACTAGGCGAATAATCTTGATAAATATTTGCATTAAAACAAATATATTGTTTTTATTTACAGCTATTGATCGACGAAATCGACAAAGCTGGAGAACCACCACCTAAATTCCAGAAATGTCAGCGATTTTAATTTTTATCTTTTTATTTGAAAAATTTAGGGGTGGGTCGTTTCACGTCAAATGATAAAGAGCAACATCCCACCTAACAAAAATTATTCAATTCGCATTTATACTTCCCAAAATTTATAATTTAATGCAACTCAATTTGATTCCGGGGCTTTCAAACGTCGACGTTTAAATTTGTTAGTCCAAAAAGAAGTGTATGAAAAATTTGAAGATGACATCGGGCGATGCTTGGTTTTGAAGTATTTATCACATGGCAAGGACGAGGCAAACACTAGACAAAATATTGAAATGCTTAAATTTGAGATTGCCCGCGTTGAACCTCAAAAATAGGTATTTTTTGATTGTCTGATATGAACAATTCTAAAATTATATATACCAGTGATGCTTTGCCTTAAAGCGCTTACCACATGGTAGCAACGAGATAAAAAACAATACAAAATGTGGATATGCCAAGTTGCAGGTTGTCAGTATAGAACTTTTCAAAG
Source organism: Styela plicata (assembly GCA_963675895.2). Classification (NCBI taxonomy): domain Eukaryota; kingdom Metazoa; phylum Chordata; class Ascidiacea; order Stolidobranchia; family Styelidae; genus Styela; species Styela plicata. The sequence continues at coordinate 24,202,768 of OZ023147.1, read as the reverse complement.
TCCTAAAAAAAGGAGAGTTAGTACATGAGACTAAGCACAAAATCTCTAAGTTGAAAGTTTTTGTTATGTTGGTGGCCTAAGATTAAATACAACTTCAGTCCTCATAAAAAATCATTTTATCAAGCATTACCCGATGATAGTTGCACCTGAACGGCGTTAGACAAATCAATTTTTAGTGGGATTTTTTCTGATTGGAGCCGTTTGCATTTTATCCTTTAGGTAGTGAATTACGCTTTTTCGGTATTAGGAATAGCGTACGTTTACTGCCTAGGATGGATTCCTAGCCCATTTTCAAACGTTTGAAATAGTGATCGAATGCACCTTCACGTAGAGATACAATAGGCCGGAAATGTTCCGCACAGATTTTGTGATTTTTTTCCGTGTTTATAAAAATACATAGTTGACGAAAATATGATTCTCACAATTTTAAAACATTGGAACACAATTTTAAAACATTCTGACAGAAAGTGATCGATCGGTTGCCAATACCAGATCAAGATTAAACTGTTCTGTATATATACACAAATCCAAATTTGTTGTAAGTGCTGGTCGGACTTGGCTGGCATTTCCAATACCTATCCGTTTTTGGGATTCGGATGTTGCATTATCTTCAATCCACTTCACTATTCCGCGTTTAAGACAACTGTAGAGACATCACTGCATCTGACAACCAACTCACGCCATTTCTTCCTGCCCCTGTCCTCAGAATACCACCCAACCCATTTTCGTGGTGTCCTTCTTTCCCTTTTTCTGTCTTCCTCTCTTTCCGTGTACGGTTCCTTCTTTCTTGCAGAAACATTTTAGCGGGTCATGCGAATCTTGTGACATGCTCATATCACTTATCTCCGTAGCGCAAACCGCTGGGTAGTACGTCAATGTCATCGGTAAACCGCAGGTTTGTGATTTTTCTTGCCTCCGATGCGGAATGTTCTACTGTTGTCTCCTAATAGATCAGTCATAATTCTTTCTAAAAAAACGTATCCCGATTGAGATAGTAAACACGCTTAAACCCGACTGTTGCTCTGAACCATTCTCCCGTCAAACTGAGCGAAAGACACTGCCATATAGTAGTTTATGGCGATGGAGAAGTTGAGGTCATTAATTTCGTATACCCTTGAAGTTGCCGTGAGACTGCATGCCAGACCCCGTCCAAGTCCTTTTTAAAATCCACGGAGACGTGGTAGAGATTTTGCTGATGTTGAAATGTACCTCTCGCACAGTTTCCTGAGGTTAGGACCAGTCCTGTTGTGTCACGTTCATGTGCTTGTTCTTCTGCATTGGTCGTATCTGTTTGAGGTGTCTTATTATGCTGATGGTGCGGCAATTATTACCGAGTGATTTGTTATTTTCTTGGGAGTGCAATGACCGAATATTGAGTCCGTGGTATTGGCCTCCTTTCTACCAGATTTGTTGCACACTGTAGTCGGGATGCTTGCCATGATATCTCTTCTCGTACTTTGTAGGTTACTAACCCTAATGGGATGTTACTCCTGTTGTCGTCCCGTTCTTCAGTGCTTTAAAGTTTCTAATGTGCTGCGAGAAATTTAACACATTGGATTTGGTATGCCTTTGATTCATTTCCCATGGCTTCGAGTTTGTATAGCAAACTTGTCTTCTATCAAGGCTTGTACCAATTTTGTGTTTTTCCATTTATGGAGATTGAAGTTCATCACGCCCATGATGATTTTCACCGCGTCTTTGAAAAAGAAAATCAAAACCATTAATATGCTTGACCTATTCTTTAATAAAATGAAACGTGTGTGAAGATCTCAAACAATGTCCAAGTACGACTAATTAGTATATGCACATATTATTGTACATGATCTATTCTATCTTTTCTACTACTTGCCAATGATGATGGAATGTTATTTCTGGTTTGTGCATCGGTCTCATACTTTTCACCTCCGTTTCGGGTCATATCAACAGAAATCGGTCATATAATGAAGCCCAGGCGAGGAGGGATCTCGTGGGCTGTATGAGTTGGTTGTCATTTCATGTGATGTCTCTTGGTCTTTCGTGAAGTTCAACTCAGTAGATGGGTGATACTTTTACCAAAACCGCAAGATGTATTACTATCGGGTAAACCTTTCAGTTGAACAATTGCGATATGACATAATAGTGCGTATTACATTCCAACACAATCCGACATCTTATTACAGTGTTTGAGCAAGCGGTCATTGGCGTTATGGACAAATGAACCGAGGTTTGATGTAATTAATCGTTTTCTTGTCATTGCGATGCAAATTGGAACGTTCTCCAGTCTTAAAAATGCACAATTTGGTGAAAATAAGATTCTCTGGAACGCAATTTTCAAAACATTGTGATAGAAAAGTGATCGATCGGTTACCACTACCAGACCGGCGAACTGTTCTGTATATATGAACAAATTCAAATTTGTTGTCAAGTTCATGATTGAACCGTTTCTAATAGTAAAACAAATCCAAATTTGTTGTAAGTGCTGGTTGGACTTGGCTGGCATTTCTGATACCCATCGGTTTTGTGATTTGGATGTTGCATTATCTTCAACCCAATTGACTATCGTGCGGTTGACTGTAGAGAATAGAGATATCACTGCATCTGACAACCAACTCCCGCCATTTCGTCTTTCCATTCTTGTGATGTTTTTCTGTCTTCCTCACCTTCCGTGTACGGTTCCTTATTTCTTCCAGGAACGTTTCAGCAAGTCCTGAGAATCTTGTGACGTGCTCATATCACTCCAGTTTCTGTCTCTTCACTGGGTGATCTTCATGAAACTCCACTAGGCTTATGACTTATGTTTTCCGTCTCAGCATTTGTAATGGCATCTTCGTACGATATGACAATGACGATGAACGTGCGGTTTATATCTCATCTCAATTCCCCGAATCCTCTTAGAATCAGCTTTCAATGTCCACGACTTATAGGCATACATAAATATTAAGATGACCAGTTAGAACATCAGTCTGATCCTCTAGCTGAGTTGAAAGTTTCTGTCATTCCTTATAGGTCTCAGTTTCGTCGTTGCAGCTGTTGTTCGGGCAATTCTTGCTTTGATCTTCAGTTCAAACAAACTGATTCAAGTTATTTGAAACTGCTGATGATCTCAATCTTTCCTCAACTGACAATGGTGTCTGCGTTGTTCATCTACTTGCTTTTGCGTCACTGATCTCCGTAGCGCAAACCGCTGGGTGGTACGTCGATGTCATCGGTAAAACGCATATTTGTGATTTTCCTGCCTCTGAAGCGAAATATTCTACTGTGGTCTTCTACTAGTACATCAGTCATAATTCTTTCTAAGAAGACGTTGTAGCACGTACGAGACAGTAAACGCGTTTGCTCAACCGCGGCTGTGTTCCGAACCATTTCCCTATTCTGCCGTCGAGGCAAACTGAGCACTAAACACTCATAATTTACGCCTTTGAAAAATTTAGCATTGTTTTTGTATACGCTCAAGATTGCCGATAAGACTTGGCCAAACCCCGTCAAAGTCTTTTTTAAATCCACGAAGATGTGGTAGAGGATTTGCTGATGTTAAAGATACCTCAAACAGTTTCCTGAATTTAACACCTTGGATTCAGTACAAGGATTTCCTCTGACTGTGTGTTTGTATCGTTCCGAACAATATTCTGTCTGTCGTTTCGAAATATATTTGTCCTTCTCTTCATTCCTTGGTTCTCTCCCATTACTGCGTTGTGTGACTTTCGATTCTTCGGCTTCGAATCTGACCGCATGCGACTCTCAATGTTGTGTTTAAGAATTGATTAACGTGCTCTTGTCTGTGTAAATGTCAGTCTCGGTGGCAATGAAGTGTGCAAACCTTCCTCCAGTTATGGCTTGGAAGGCATCTGCTACTCCAGGGTCCTTCAGTGAATCAATGTCAAACTTCATCCAGCCCGCGAGAGTGCTCGCAATGTTTTGATTCGGAACTTCAACGCTATTCATATGCTCGTTAATTTATTTTCTATGTGAAGAAAATTTATTCACTATGTCTTCTTATGTGAGCATCTTCTTATGTGAGCATCTTCTCAAAATCTTACATCGTGTTTCGTAATCCGAGAGGAAATTTGATTTCATCAAGCCTGCATGGGCCTCAAATATATCGCACTTCTACGACGCAATCGATCACGCATACGACGCATACTTAACAAAAGATGTGAGTCACACAAACTTCCCTCCTGCCAGGGCTTGTGCTACTTCTGTGTTCTACTATTCTTGGAGATCAGAGTACATAAAACCCATGATGCTGTTCAAGATGTCTTTGTGAACAAGAAAATCTAATTCGTTACTATGGTTGACCCTTTCTTCAATAAAATACAACTTGTGATTTCTGGAGTTATGATCTCCTCTATATCGTAATGTTCAAGTACGGTTCATTCGTTACTCTTTGCACATCTCATGCACGATAACGATTATCTCTTCTACCACTTGTCAATGGTGATGTAATGTTATTTCTGGTTTGTGCAACAATCGCATACTTTTCACTTCCGTAACAACTGAAAGCGATCTTATCATGACTCCAGACGACGAAAGATCCGGTAGAATATCTAAGTTGGTTGTCATTTCATGTGATGTCTCTTGATCAAAAAGCTTTCGGGAAGGTTGAAACTCAGTATATGGACGGTTCTTTTACCAAAAACGACATTTCTTTTGCGAATATATTTTACTGTGGGATTCGTATTGGACTACAAAATGCCAAACCATTCAATTGGCCAATTACTATTTAACACTATAGTGTTTATTACATTCCAACGTGATCAGGTATCTCATTACAGCATTTGAGTAAACGGTCATTGGCGTCATTGACAAATGTGGTCTACACACACGGTCTTGCATTCTAATATTTAAAATGGAAATATCTCGAAACTTTAACTTTCGCCGTGGCTATCATTTTTACTTCATCGCGCTGCAGCATAGTGATTCGGGGCCAAAGTTCATTAAAATTACGGGCATTCCAATGTTGGTAAAATATAAGCATGGTCAACAGAACGTTAGCTTATATATGTAATAAACATTACATAAAAGATTTGTGCTTTGTCTCATAAACTACCTCTCTACAGTGAAAAGGGTGCAATATATGCGTTGTTCATTTTTCTGATACACAAGTTAAAGTCTATTGATCAATCTAAAACTGGGATAAAAGTGTGTCAATTCGCTTTCCAGTTGCAGTAATTATATATTTCGAAAATTTGAAACCACTATGTTGATGAGAAATATTCCAGTTATATTTCAGTCTCATCAAATGTCACCAATTTCACTATCAAATGACTACAATATTACTGGATTTTTTCTTACAAAGTATGTGACTATTCAAGTTCAAAATAAAAATAAACCCCCGTCGCTTCAATTCAGAAAAAAATATCCATGAACCTTCGTCGTCGGGCCCTGGAGTGGCAGTTGAGGTGTACTTAATAACTCCTCGCGTTAGTAGATTTCGTGTTTTGCGCACATTCCATCCCTGTGATATTTTCAGTCTCAAAATAACGCGTTAGCTTCATCTGCATTGTATTTTTTGAAAATAAAATATTATTATATTCAAATTTAAGCAAATCAGTCTTGTTCTTGTGTGTTTCCAATCATCGCAAGATGTCCGAACCTAGTTACCGGAGATTTTTAAATTCATGTGGTTGCTGTCAAACGTTCATTTTATGAATATTGAGTTGCCTGTACAGTGTAGGTGAAACAAATGTGTATTTATGACGAACCTTTGAAGGTTCCGATGTATTTCATTTGTAGGAAGTTATGATCTTTATTACATGACGTGGAACGGCCCTTATCATTGGAAAATACAAAAAAATAATAAAACTTCTTACAAACTTTCATGGATTTGTAATTTGGTGGGTTTGGGCAGTAGTTACGGAAAGTGTCAAATCTGGGGAGAGGACCTAAAATAAAAGTTTAAATTTTTTTTCTCAGAACTTGCACATCTCGAAAAGGACCATCCGCCTTTCACCTTCCCCCAGTTCTGCCGGCACTGTTTTTTGGGCGCAGTGCCGCAACTGGGACCTCTCTTTTTGATGGGGGAGAGGGTTGTTTTGTCCATCATCGAATATATAAGATGATACCCGCAATGTGCCTACTTGAAGACGTGGATTCTCTGTACTGAGATGAATTGTTTGTGTAAAATTCAGCTTCTATATTTCTTAAATAGTACCAGCGTTAATTCAACAATTTCTACAATCCAACACTATATAGTAATTTGATTGATAACAATTTTTTTTTGTGGCAGATCTCCAACACAGGACGATTTCGATATTGCCAATTCTTGTTTCTAAATTACTAAATATTTATTTAATTGCCTTCTTTTAAAGCCGATAAGGATATCGAGGATTTTGTGCCGGGCGTGATTGAAATTTCACGAAGTCGATAGTGTGTCTTCATCTGAACCCTAACGTCAGGGATGCGGGGCTATCACAGCCCGCGTTCGAAATTAAAAATCAATATCTGAGCAAACATCCATTTTAGTACTGATAATGATTTCGACGATCACTAATTTATACATCACTCCTGGAAAGGACACTCTCATTTAAAAATGCAGAAACCTGTAAATAGAAACGGACATCTGAGAAATGTCTGATTTCAGAATAGTTCATCTAAGATGTTTAATGTCACTCCCAACTGCTGAATTAGAAAATAATTTATTGGATGTCATAACTTCGTTGACATCGATCGCTTTTCGAAGTTCCTGGGCATTCACGACAATTTTAAAGAACTAATGCAGCGGAATCAGGTCGATTGCAGTGGACAACGCATTTCGGCGACTAGCATCCAAAGTTGGCGTGGCGGCAGCAGCTGAACGTTTGTCAAATATAATCCAGCCTCATCAATGGGTTTTGGTAGCACAGGAGGATGGGAGTCTGCGGTTCACGCTCCCAGACGATATCTAAACACTGTTAAATCTTTAAACGAGAAAAGGGTCATGGTTAAACTCGATGTAAAAACGGTGATGCATGACAAAATGAATGGTATCGAAAGCAAATATGTCCAGAAAAGTAATACGCTGTTATGTCATAACAGGGTTTGATTATGAAGTTTTTTGATCACTCCCACGGAGAATGAGATACTATCACCTAAGCCAGTAGTTGTCAACCTTTTATGTTTGCGGACCAGTGAATTTTCAAAAAAAAAATTTGCGGACCGGTGGACTTTCAAATTCAACCCAAAATGTAATTACGATAAAAACTATGCAATGCAAAAGCAAAGAAGCATGAAAACTTCAATTTAATGAAAAGTTTTCTGCTGTTTGTTTGATACCATACGTGTTAAACGCGGTTCTAATAAGGTTTCTGCAACACAAGTAGAGCGTTGTCTTCCATACGATTTCTCTGTTTGATCTTGATGATCCACAACAACATTGCATGATCGTTTCAAGCGATGTTGTAAATTTGAAGCATCAGGGCTAGTTTCTCCCTCTGTGGTCAGCAGTAACTCACCACTAACTGAAGCAGTAGGGCTAGTCCTTCCTCTGTCCTCACCAGTACCGCTAACTTTATTTTCACTATCGGTTTTCTTTTGAAAGAACTCGGTAATACTAGTTTGCTTGACTCCATTTCACTGTCAAAGTTTTTTGCTAAATTTTGCGCTTTTAAACATTTTAGCACCATACTTACAGCATTGTGACGTACGACAGAGTACAAAGCAGACTCTGAACTTTGTCTTACATCACAATATTGCAAAATACGGAACGTGCGAAATTCTCAATCAGTTTAAAATTGGATGTCTCATTTCTTTAATCAATGGACAAGCCTTCAACGTATTGCATTTTGCAATTGAGATAAAAAATTGCAATATGTTTGTCGGACCGGTAGGAAAGTTGACGCAGACCGGTACCGGTCCGCCGACCGGAGGTTGAGAACCACTGACCTAAGCACATCATTGTGTTATATGTACAGTTCGGCCCAGTCTACCCAAGTTATTACCCCAGTTAGGGTTTACTTGGCTAAATATATCTTGTAAAGTATGAGTCGCTGATAGATTGTACCACCAAAATAAGCTCCACCTGTGGATTATGCTTGAAATGCTAATATTTCTCGCTGGTTCAATCGTGATACCAACATGACAACCGTTCTGGAAAATTCACCTATTAAATTTGGGTCACTGACGAAATGGTCCATTTTTGGCCAATGCTTGGCAGAAAGATATTTTTGATTGTAGTTCTAATCGTGATGTAGCCAACTAATGTGGACTAACGTACAGTCGAGCGTTTTGACCCGGTCAGATGTTTTAATTTGTGAAGCATGGGTCACTAAGCGCTGATTGAAAAATGTCATTACTTTTGATGATGAACATAATTACTAAATCTAACTTCTCTACTTATTTTTTTCATATTCTATGCAAGTTCAAATGATCTGCACGGTAAAATTAATATTGAAAAGAATCAACGGTATGCTTCAAAAATTAAATCCATAACGTTATTACTCAAGTATTTCTCCTTATTTGGAAGTGTTTACAAATGCAATTATTGCATTTTCGTCTGTTATCTGTCTGAGCAATATTTTAAATTTACATTGTTACGTCATTATAAACAATCCAGTGAAAAGCTTGCAGCCTAGAAGTAAACAGGAAAATCAACGCTCGGGGAAAGGGATTACTCGAGGAGGTACATCACTCTGCTTAGCCTTGGCGGGTCGTGCTCGCTCCAGACGTTCTTGTTAAATGACGTTAACGATGGGAAAAAGCATTAGACTTAAATTCTGGACTGTACTGACTGTTTATAAAGAACTTTTGAATATTGTGTGGATTATTGACGATAGAATGTTGCTACCGAGGTAAGAATTCATGAATTTAAAGATAGACTATTGATCAAGAATTCGCTCCAACTTTAATAAAGTTTTCCGCTAAGTTATATTCCCGAATTCCATCAAAATTAAAACTAACGGAATATTCTCAACTTAACCAGAAGGTGCCTATGGTACAAGTAGATTATAGGCCTTGTTATTGACTCCCGATTAAGCATGGGTCGATGTGGAATTTTTAGGTCCTAACGTCAGCTTATGAAAGTTAGTGAAGCTTAGCACCGTACCGTGTTCTCGAATGTCATCATAATTGAAACCGGCAGAATAGTCTCATCCTAATCAGAGGATGTCAATGCTAAGAGTACGGTATAACTTATAACTCAATAGTCCTAACTTATTTTATACGTGTCGCAAAAGGCGAGTACCTTGTTGTTGGTTCTTCTGGTGGTAGTTTTTTGCTATTGAGTGGCCATTAGCCCACTTGGTTTCTCTTAGGCAAACAATGTTAATGAATTAGTTTATTACAGATCATTTTTTGTTATTCAAACTGTTGAGAAACTGGAGTCGTCAAGTTAGTAGGACTTCATACTGTGTGTTCCAACCAAATATTTTTTGCAACAACTTCCATTTTTACAACCAATAAGGTTAAAACTAATTCACATACGCCGTGACGAAAAAATAGTTGGTTTTGCATAGATCCATGGATTTATATTTTTGATTTACAAAAAGAATGATTCTTCCATTCATTCACGCAGTAACTACATAATCTATTTGTAATTACCTATATATTTCATTTGGTAAATTTACTACCTAAAACCCCAAATAGGAAACTCGTTGAATTTATAGATCAGTCATATACATCTCTAAATTACGTTTGAGTATATTATAGATTCTGTAAATGAAGTATACTTGGTAAACTTCATATTCAAATTACACGCATATTCAAATTATAGGAAGCGCTTGGTTTAAGCCACTTTCAAAGTCACGTCGTATTTAACCCCAATGGATGAAGGATGAGCACACGTGTTGCATGTTTGTATTCTGACATAATTTCATGATTTAAAAGCGCACATACTCCATTAGGCGTTTCAGTGTGTTCTCGCGTATATGGTGCAAGACTTCGGGCTTGTACCGTACTTCTTGTACTGAGCTCATCTCTGTCTTTCTCGGGAAGGGATACTTCAATTTTATTTCTGTACTTTGTGAGTCGCTGATTTGAACGTGCACGTAGTGCTGTTGTCACATCTGGAACAGTGCTCCTGTTGTGTTGCGCAACCTACTAGATTGGAACTAGATTTGTGTTTGATGTCTGTCTTCAGTGATTTTTCACCTGGAATTTGTTCAGCGATTATTATTGTTATGGCTGAATTAAAAAATTGTTCAAATTTCTCCTCCAGTTTTAAACTATTGTTAATCCCAGTGACTTTAAAAGAGTCTTTTGTTCTGATCATTAAATTTTCGGTCTCCCTTCAATCGTTTACTTAGAAGAAAACGATTTTTATACCAAAGTTTTTATATGGCCTATTGAATATTCATTAAGACACGTTTTATGTCAACGGTCGGCCCATCCAATGATCCTATTAAAAGCAAATTTGTATGTCTCCTATGACGTCACAATATCATTTTGCAAAATCAATAATATATTCGAAGAAAATGAAATATTTTGATATAATTCGATAATGTCGCGCGTAGATATCAAATCATTCCGTTTTATGATGAGTAAATGTATGTAGAAGACGAAAGCCAGTTGAAATTTATTCAAAAGAAGGAGCGTTCCAGAGGTGAGAAATCGAATATCAAATAATTTTTTATACATAATGTTCGTTATTGACTATATTTTGTTACATTTTTCCGAAATAGCAAAGGTAACTTGATTGCATCTGGAATGTATCGACAATCGAAAGCGTCGTTTTACGAACATTCCACAATATCAATTGAGATAGCTATCAATGTGCTTAGTATATTAGGGAGAAATATGCATTGTTCAGTTTTGTATAATTTGTAGTTTGGACTAATCCTTTGGGCTACCATAATGGTATGGTCACTTCTGAATGTAACTTTGTCAGTCGTCCCGATTCCATTTTTATCTCACTCGACTGTGTGTGTGTGAGTACCAACACAGAGATTATCCCTCATGAAATTACATACATTCGTACCCGGTACAATTACATGTGCATCCAGTTAAATTGCAGAAGATTCCCCAAAGAAAATTCACTCATACGAGTTGCACACATTTGCATTCCTCTACACTAAGTTGCAGACTTTCGCATCGCACCCAAAGGAATTACATTCATTCGAGGGGGTACATTTGGTAATGCACCCAGCTAAATTGAACTCATTTCCATTGCGCCCAGTGAAATCTCTCCCCCACTTGCTGACTGATTGCTCAGCTAGCAGCACACGAACGATGGGACAAAGCATTGGGATTGAAATGTAACTGTACCAGCTTTTTATGAAAAACTCCTTAATTGTGTCTTAGTATTGATATACAGCTTTGCTACCGAAGGAGAATTTACGAGTTTAAAAATATTTATCAATATTATATATCTATCGATTCTATCTGGATTAAGTTCAGTATCATATTCCCGAATGTCATCAAAATTAAAATTGGCAGAATATCCTCACCCTAACTAGAAGGTGCTCATGCTGTAATTATAAAGATGTTACTGGCTCCTAGTTAAATTGAGTGCGACCTCGCGAATGGCTCAGGGAGCAACCATTCGCTTATCATCAGGATATGGTTGGAGGTCCGGCTCGGGGGCTCTGTCGGTTAAGCGTGATCGTATTGTCCGAAAGGCCGATGGTCCGATGCTTGACCGTTTCACCACCGAGCGTGCCCTTCAGCACTTCGCGGGTAGCTGTAACATAGAACAGATACACAGTCACTACAAAGGTCCGTGCCTAACGGTTGTTGGGTATAAAGCCCCCCGGTAGGTTCACGGACAGGCCAGAGCATAAAAAAATGGTTGGAGGTGAGACAAATAAATGAAAGATATGTTTCGGTGTAGCCACCCCCACTATCGATCCAGGGTTTCGACCTTCTGCTGTCCGCACTCTATCATTTACCGACTATGTATTGTTTGATACGCAGACAGTTAGATCCAGACCAGTACCAGCATAAGACAAATAAATGAAAGATATGTATCGGTATAGCCACACCCACTATCGATCCAGTGTTTCGACCTTCTACTGTCCGCACACTATCATTTACCCTCTATCTATTGTTGATACGCAGTTAGAATTTTGCAGCAAGGTTCAGAACAGTTCCACCCAAACCAAGTAACTTAATGGCAAGTGTATACTCAATATTAACCCTATTAAGATTTCGACCTTTCCGTCTAACTCTGTTGCACGTGTACACTTAATAGCTTCAGCAAACAAGCTATGTAGGAAATGACAATTTTTAGTCGCGATTTATGTACGATTTGAATTGCTACTTTCGTATTCGACAATTTTCAACGAATGATGATTAGCGATATAAGTTTTAGAATTTAGAATTGAATCGATTCGAATCTACGGTAATTCGAAGCGATACTAACTATTTCAAGAGAATAAATCTGTGATGCCAATAGATTCTTATTATATCATTTATAAACAGTTCTATATTTGTGAAGGGTTGAAAGCAAATGAATGAGTCTATTCCGGAAAATTTTTTTCCGACGATATTCTCATGCTATATATATATATGTATATATATAACGAATTAACAACTGCAATATAAGATAATATTTTTGTAGATTATAAACAACTTTCGTCAAATATGACGAGGCTCTTACAAGGGGCTATATAACGTTTTAGGCCGTGACGCGCGCTTTTACATAGGCCCTTAACTTTCTGCCGGGTAACTCGATATTAACAACTCTGCAACGTGAATTTGATAGAAGTATACTGAAGCAAACAAAAATATCAATCCTCTCCGCAATACACTGGACTACAGTCCTATAAATCACGTACCATTTACTATAATATAGTTGAATTTGGTGAATATACGATGTCATAGACGAATACAGAGCCGCAATAATATTTCCTTCGGTTGATATTTCAAACTTCTTGACAGTGAAATGACTTAGATATCCAAAATGAGAACAGGAATAGGTAATGGATATGGGTTGCTAAAGTTTACGACCAACCTTAGCGACAGGTAAATGGCACTTAATTTTTCCCTTTAATGATTCAAAAATATAAACCATAGCAATATTAAATCTAATATATACCTAATTAAACCATAGTACTAATCCCTATCAATGCTAGGACAAAGCACGAAAACTCTAAACAGCGCATCATTCGACATCTACTCGAAACTCGAAAGCAGCTGCTTTGTAGCAATAAGAAGTAACTTAAAGTTAAACAAAAAGAAAAATGAACTAAACGTAATGGAAAACTCTAGTCGTCGTTGAGGAAATTCTATTCCTAGGAGTAAACAAGTTTGAGCAAGTTCACTGGCAGTCATTCCTCTTTCCGCAATAGCCAACTGTTGGAAAAGGACCAAATAATCGCAGGTCAAACAAAAAATGTTGAAATGAAATTCCGTTCGTAACAATTTTTTCAAACAAACAAGTCTCAAAGATCTCTTATTCCTGTTTTAAGTTTGTATTTTGTTTCAATTTGATTAAAAAGTTCAGCAAATTTTTGAAGAATGAAGATTTTGTCACGGTCAGAAAAATATCCAACAAACATATTTTGTTAAGCGTGGGTAACTGATGGATCGCGCTGTCGAGGCGCGGTCCATCTGTGGATCATGTTTGGCAGAATAAATTTTCTGAGTATTGTAATAGACATCTAATAATTTTGTTGGTTTTGTTTCAATATAATTATTTGACGACAATGGAGAGTTTGATGTCGTATCATTTTTATTTCATTCCCCCCCCATGATCATTGTAATACGAAATAAAAAAAAAGGTGATAACTTGTTTTACACTTTACAGGGAGTCCGCGGCGAAAAAATGCAGAAAGGTCTGTTCTCGAATTTATTCGCCATAGATCTCATTCAGCCGAGAGTTATAAAGGTGAGAATCATGTGTTTTGATTTCACTCGATACAACTTTTTTTATTTAGCAAACACAGATTTACCAGTTCGACAGATCTGACATAAGTCAAATTTTTTTATACGTTTGCTTTATTAATGAAAAAGTAGGCCAATTACTTTCTTCTCACATTTGAAACCATTTTTTTTGCGTTTTCATCTGTTACTTCGTCCAGTCCTCTTGTTCATGGTAAACACTATTAATTTGTAAAAGTATGCTAGTGTGATTTCATGTATGTGTATCTCCTATATCCATATTACACAGACTCAACTCGACGATTTATGGAGGCCACCTGTTCAGAAGGTAAGTAAAATAGTTTATATTTAATAATTTTGCCACTTTTAGCATCTTTTTTGGCTATAGGATAGAACAAATGATTCTTTGAAACTCGGATTCGGGTCCCGCTGAGTCCGGCTCGGTAATCCACGCCCACCACTCAACCCAGAGTGTAATAACTTGGGTATATTAAGCCGAACTAGTTCGATCATATTTTTCAAACAAACCTAACCTAGTCCGTTTATAAGTGCTCACTGATACAGGGCCTTGGTCAAGGTGATCCATTCCAGTGAGTGGTTTAAACAAACACTTTAATATCGATTCCTGATATTTTATTGCAAAAAAATTTTCAAGTTTACGGTCTACATACCAATCAGCATAGTTTTATTTTGTATATTGTAATTTAAAAAGAATTTTACAAAGGATTCAACTGTGTGCCAATTCTGAAACGTACGCCTTAATAATCTATAAGAATTTTTGGATATGATGTCTCAGCCGATTGAGAGCGATCTTATTGGCCGAAATGCGATGTTTTGATGATTAACAGCTTCACTTACGTGTCCCCTAACAAGGTTCTATTGGTTGTATTTTTTCAGGGAGTTCAAGATGGTCAAAGGAAAGACCCATTCTTGAATTTATTCGTACCAGATGATCCGGTTGAACCCAAGATAGTTTTGCAGTCTCAGGTACTAATATTCGCTAATAAAATTTAAACTATGTTTTGCATTCCAGTATCCCATTAACGATTAAACTATTCCTTCTATTATCTCTCATAAATAATGTTGATCTCCCTTGGTTGCTCTCAATTCTTCTGTCGTTTTTAAAAGATATTTTTTGATTCACCAGCATCACTATATGGTGAGAAATAAGATTGGCCTTACAATAAAGTTTACGTGTGTTAGAATTGGTTTTATAAATAGAATAATGTTTCTACATTTAAGATAAAAAAATAACTGATATTGGAATATATTTTGTTCATTCATTCATCATCGAAAACAAAATTACTTTTGATCAACTTTTACATATTTTCAAATCATATCATTTTCTTTTTTGCAGGACCAACCGACTCTCATATGGAAACTCACTCAACATATCAAAAAGGTGAGTGCAATAATATGTAATTATGTTCACGAGCAAGAACAGCCACAGACGCTCAAAATGAACCAACTATCGATCATATAAATGTCCAGCTATTACGAAATTTAGCACACGCAAGTGCCCTCCAAGCGGAAAACATCCCAAACCTGAACCGCTATATTAAAGTACAGCGAGGATGGATTGTCTTGGCGAAGCCCTTGTAAACAATATATCATACATGAAGTATAAATTGACAATATTTGCAAAGTACGTTGAAGGCCACAATAGTGACACTCGCAGTAACATTTTCATTACGGCACAAAAGTTCCTTGATCCACCACAAATAAATAAATATTCTTTTATTTATATTTCAGAATTGTTGCTGTTGCTGTTTTAAAGACAGGGTGGAGCGGTATTATCCGGTAAGAATGGAGTATTTATTCTGAATATGGTCCAAAATATATATTTGTTTGATTTTAGTTTTTGACACAATCAAACTCCAAACAATTCAAAAACAGCGTCTGAAATGATCCAACTAATGACCACTCATATAGGAACGAGATTCTATAAATTGAGGAACCTCTAAGCGGAAATTGCCCGAACAGAACTAAACTGCTACAATAAAGTGCAGTGAGTGGTATATCCCCTGGGCGATGAAAAAACCATATTCCACTTTGTTCTCTATATTCGCACGAAAAACGTTACGTCACCATGATCACCCATAATACCCGCACCTGCAGAGATAAAACGTATTGCTAATATATTTTTGTCTCCCCCTTTTTTAAATTCGTGTTGGTTTCATCCACTTTTGTACCAATGCATTTCAGAGAGAAGGTCAAGTTCCTATATGTCAGATTATGCGCAGAGAAGCAAATAATGAAACATGTGTAAGTTATATGTAATGATAAAAAGTATTTTTGTTTTGCAAAATATTACCAGATTGTACTATCCGATAGTTTTATGTGTCAAGAATGGGACACCGATTTTTTGTCCATTGAAGACGCGATCTGCGAAATCTACCAAACGAATATATTGCATCCAGTAAATCCAGTAAATATATAATGATTTTGCTGCAAAATTAACCAAAACCATTCAAAAAACAAAATGACTTTAACTTAAAATTCCAGTATACCTGAATTTACGGATAGGACATCTCTGTCGACTCGTGTTCACCTGACTATCATACCATTGTTGGCAAACAAAACAGTGTTGGGTCAGTCGTAGAATACATTTAAACTAAATTACAATTGCTGCGTTGTCCCTTATTGAAAGTAGATTGTAACAATATTGAATTATTTCCAGATTTCTCAACCCAAGTCTCTTATCAGCACATGTCCACGTCCGGTAAATATATTTCATTGTTCTTACCGGGTTTTAATTATGATATTCTTACGCAACGTTTCGGATTTTGAAAAAATTTCATTTGTTTTCTTTCTTCCTCTAACGAATGCAAAATAATACTGGCAAATTGGGGTCTGAATGTAGTGTTATGATTTAGATACTTTGTTCAAATTTGTGACATTTTATTAAATTAATACTAAATTGTTATTTTTCACAATCACCTAATTGAATAGAATAAGTCTTCCACCGACGGTTATTATAAGGAGCAGAGTTAGTTCGGTTTCGCTTATAAAATACTTGAGTTTTTGCGCTCCAGGTTGAGTTGGTTTATGAGCTGGACAAACCAAATCAGTTACTATTAAGAAAATTGTTCTCCAATCCGAATAATTTTTTTCGAATCAGATCGAATCACTAATTCCACGTAAATAACAAATAACATTTTTAGAATTACAAGTCGTCTCCATCGTGAAAATCGAGAAATTTATAGTTTATTGTGTATTTTTAATTCACACTCCAGAATCTAAGAGCAACAATTTTCATATTTTAAGGAAAAGCATATTCGATTTTGCTAAAATTTGACCGAAATCCATTGCATTGTCTCTTTAAGAATGGAAATTCTAGTTCATTTTTCTATTGATTCGAATAAATTTGGCTTCGAATCGAATTGTCCAGCCCTAGACACTGGGCCATAGTGCTATCGGCTCAGAGAACGAGAATATTGATTTACATTGTAATAACGTCTTTTGTGACCGAGTAGTGGTGTCATACTATATCCATTTCATAATTATGCAGATAATTTTCTAAGAGATAGAAAGTCTTCTGAACTACCAGCGACAAATAATTAAAAATAAGTCACAAAAATATGCCTAACTTGTCTTTTCACTTTAAATCATTTTTTACAGATCTTACCCGGTTCAGTTTACAACAATGAAGATGAATACTTCGTTGGAATGAATAAAGTAAGTAAAATTATTATTATATTATAATTTGCTGTTTATGGTGCTTCAGAGAATAGCTCTTGCCATCCAATCTATTTTGCTTGTGCGTATCCGAAATAAAAATCAATTATACGTCGCTTGATAAAAACATTGATTTCAATATCGGATCATGAAATTTTCGATGAGAATTTAAGTTGTCAGAATTCCAAAAGTAATTTGCAATTATATCGCAAGCAATTTTTTCAACAAGCTGATAGTAATTTTATCGGGCATATAAGGATTACTCACTGAAAGATAAATAAAATTAATACTATAGGTGACACGATAAGTTGTCCGAACTCGTGCTTGATTGAAGAAATATGTCCTATTCTAAAAACATGAAACATGTGACCCAAGAACTCATCATGCAACGAGTAAAATACCTGTGATTTTTACAAATTATTTTAGAACACAGAAGTTGGTCAGGGAGAAGACCTGGATTTATCGTCGGTGCCTCCTTATGTACCATCTTTCTTTTCAACCACGGGTCCGGATGTTGTATCATTAGCAATAAACGAACAACAAACGGAAACGAAAGATTGCAAGAAGGTTTGCAAAATCTATATAAATTTTTTTTGTGACAGCAGTCTTTTTTTTATTTTTTCTGAACAAGGTACTTTACCAGAAGCCGCTAATAGACGAACCGTACTTGTGTTTGTTGGAGTGTGTTGCATCCGGTTCGACCGAGTCCACGTGAGTTAATACAGTGGATTGGGTAATAAGCATGGATTAACGAACCGAAATTGCTGAGACTCGAACCCGGTAGCTTCAACTAGCGATGCCAACATGGTAGCCTCTGTTCGACTGCTACACTATCAACTTTTGCAAATTCAATACCCTGCATCGTACTGTAAGGGTATGATAAACCATAAACGATTGATTGTATATCAAGAATTTTTCTGTATGTTTGTTAAAATTTTTTGACACTCAAAAACAACACATGAAAAAATGTTAAACTGTGTTTAGACTTAAAGCTATAGACTAGAGTATAGTTTGATTCGCTTGTAATTGTTCAAATAACTTGATCTCACATATTTTTTTCTCAATTTGAGCTACAAAAAGGATGTGCATCTCTTTCACTTCTACTTGTGCATAACAGGTATACAGAATATATATGTGATGCACAGGTATAATGTTGTATTTTTTCGTAATCACGAACACTAGGTTGACGAACAAGTCAATTCTACGCATCTCAGCACTGGTCTGAATGATATATCTTTCACATTAAACGAAAACAAACAAGAGGAACCAGAAGATAGTGGAAAGGTTTGTAAACTTTGCAAAGATTTATATTTTATGACAAAAGTTTGCTTTGTTAATACAGTGATCCTGTAGGCTCAAGATTATCAGAATCAAGTAATGATATTCGCGAAGCTTAAAATCCATTTAACTTCCTTTTAGTCTTCTAGCGCTGGATGTAATAGACACTTTGCTTATTAGTCTGTCCTATCTTTTATTACAGTATATTATCAACCTCATATTTATATTCGATACAAAATAATTATTGATACATAATACTCAATAAATAAATGACTTCTTCTGTTACCCAAGACATTGGTAAGATCGAAAAAAGTCAATATTATTATGAAACAATATTTGATATATTTGTAAGATGGTTCATAGTGAGTTGATGACTTATAACTTGTCGTTGTTTTATCAATTCTGATATATTCGTTAATACTCCGTTGACTTACTTAACTATATGTGTCACGATGTTCCTAATTCAGAAATTTATTTTTGTCAAGTACGTGCCACAGATGGACCGTGTTTTAACGGCCCATACTTAACAAAACATATTTTGACCGAAATTATATGACTTGGCCTGGAATTGGTAAGTCTGATTACTTCTTACAGATCAAGTCTATTATTTATTGGGCTGATCCGAAACGAAATTATCAACTCACGGAACATAAAATTTGGATCAAATTTTGTATTATTTCTTTTTTCTTTATTATTTTATTATAATACATAAAATGAAAACTAAAAAAAAACTGATAATTTACAACTAACAGGGCAATGAACTATTGGAAGAAAAAGAAGAAATAAAAAATCCAACCGACTCCTGGGGTTTCTCGAGCTCTCAAGAGGTATGAATATAGTAACCTTTTCTCATTTGTTTTTGACTTTTTCTAAATACCATTCTTTGAATCAACTTTGATGTTTTGTAATTTTTTTTTTGATCGACAATTGTATTGCTGGGGCTATACTCAAATAAATAAATAAATTTTCATTAAATCAGATTGATAGAAAATTTAAATTTTTTCATTCATGTTCTTTCCAGAATTCTTCGAAGAACAATCAAGTAAGCATCGTTTAAACTTATCAATTAAGATCATTATTTTATCATGAATCATTATTTTATAGTGAAATACATTAGAATGGGCAGAATATATAAAAACATGTCACTGGCATGCTTTATCTTGAAAGTTTTAAAATTGCAGGTAGACCATGTCACATAACATAAATACACATCTTTTATTAACAAATTGAAAAAAATAGCAATATTTATATGTATTTCAAGTTTGTGGTAATTTCTGTCGTTGTCTTATCGTAGAACTGAATAAATTTCAAAAAATTCTCAGACAAGCTATCGTAGTTTAGCTTCTTGTAGAACCCCTCCCATTCGCTCTGAACAAGGCGGGAAGGATTGCCTAAAACCAACCAACTAACGTCCACCTAAGTAGCAAAAAACTAGTACAAAATGAAGTACCACAACTTCACTTCAAATGCAAACATCCCACAGAGCAATGAATAACTATAGTAAAGTGCATGAAGTGGTATCTGCTCTGGGCGATGGCGAGACCATGCAGTACTTTACCACTCCTTTTAATATTCTATTAAATAATCATAACATCTGTTTTCATTTTTAGAAACGCATCAGTTTAAAGAAAGATTTTGAAGAATTTCTCAAGAGAAAAGCTCAACAACGAAAAGAAGATCGTCGCATCCGACAGGTAAAGTATTAAATATTTTATGCGAGTGACGTTTGAACACAATTTTTATATAATTTTTCTACAAAATTTTGTTTGCTGATATTATTTGCGTGTATTCATAAGTTTGATTGGACTGAAAAAATATCCAGATTGATAGCAAATAGATATGATGTAAATCAGGTACAATAATGTATATTATCGTTGTTGATGTCTGTTTAAAAATTAGCTTCGCTTGCTGAATTCCGACAAGAGGTTGCAAGAGGATTTAGACTAATTCGTAACGTACATAAGCAACCATTGGATATTATTTGAATTCTGTTGCAACTTTTCACACTTAAAAGTTTATTAATATTCTTTATAAACAGCAGAGAAGGTCGTTGCAAAACAAAGGGGCCAACAGATACTCGTGGGACGATTCTTCAAGTTCCGAGGACGTAAGTATAAATTCTTCAATTTAATATTATTTATTCATAAGTTAATTATATTAGTAATATTCCATCTCCAATTTTTTGTGAAAATATTTTTTGTTAAGTATGTGTCTCTGTACGCGGTCCATTTATGGCGCATGCTTGACAAAATACAATTTCTGATATAGAACTAAAAATGGACGTTTTTATTCAAGTTTCCAAATTTTAACTTTGCGTGATTTTCTCTTTCTGAACCAGGATTCCCTCAAAGATAAGAGAACTTCCCGCCGCATCCGAAGAAGAAAGAAACTCGTGAAAAAGGTTTGCTCTTGGGTTTCTTTTTTTTACTTTTCAAGAATTTTTTATTGGAGTTTAAGGCCGGAAGAATTGCCTTGAAGAAGCAAACCAGCTAACGGCCTAAATGCTACTACAAGTTTTAGTTTCGGCATCTGTGCTCTAAGCGAAAGACATGACGAAAGGAAATGTACTGCCATGGTGGAGCGCAGTGAGTGATGTCTGTCCTGGACGATGGGAAAACCATCTACCACTTCCTCTCGCCTGTTTTTTTGTTTTTGCATATTCTCTCTAAACAAGGTCGAGTGCAGCCTAACAGAACTAACTAGCGGCAGCAAACTCAAAAATCTACGATAAATGTAAAAAATAGCTGCTGCACCCTGAGATGAAAACATTTGCAAAAAACTAACCTCTATAGCAGGATGGGTTGAGTGGTATCTGCCCAGGGCCATTATGAAACTGCCTACCCCTTCTTTTCTCATTCACTTTTTAAACAGGATGTTACTTAGAGCAATCCTAAATAATAAGCGGCGCAAAATAATTGAAATTCTTATCAACAAAATAGATAATTTCATTTCAACAAATTTTATTAATATAAACAGAAGAAAACATCACTGCAAGCGAAAGAAAGATCGAAATCATCATGGGATGACACAAGTTGTGATGAGGTAGATACAAAATATATTAAACTGAAGCAAATATAATTAGTCAAATGCATTGTTGCTCTTCATATTATTACAAAAAATATACTCTAAGGTATTCAAAAATATTAGATTTTTACAAGATATTTCAACAACAGTTATTTGTTTTATATTGATTTCAGAAATATTCAACGTAGTAATGAACATTACAGTTTATTTATTAAAGTAGAGATCGGTAAAGTAAAAAGAGGCGGGAACTTTTCATGTGCGATGATGTTATTGATTTGAAAAATTTTAATCTGAATCTTTCGTATGTGACAGGACAAAGAAGTAATAAGATCCAACAAAGAGGCCAAAAGACCGGCGGTTAAAGCTAGTGAGAAAATTCGATCCGATGATGTAAGTAAAATTTTTTAAAACTTCCTAGGTACATCGTACCAAATTTTTCTTCTATATTTTACCCGAAATGGGTCGATGATGATAAACGTATTATGTACATTTTGTAAAATTTAAAAAATACAATGCATGTGATCTGCTAGATAAATAGTGGTCGTTGGTGAACGTTCATATTAAAGCTATATAAAACATCACAAACCTTTTTTACGACATATTTAAGTCATCTTAATTACGGGGTATTTTTATATTTGTCGAAAAATCTCGATTAAAATCGATCCATCTGTTGCAAAGGCTTGACAAAATAATCCTTGTGATCGGGTTATCGGTTTATTATTATTTATGCATTGGACATGAAGATAAATATAAAACACAAAACAACCAATTACTCAAATAACCTAATTACAAATTGAAAAACGTAACAATTTATCACTAGCAGCTCCAGACAATAGTAAGATGGGGCTTTCCTGCTGAAGACCGTGGTGGCGCTGATTCATGGGATTCGTCTTCTTCAGATGATGTAAGTATATTATATTTTTAATTAAATATCAGCATTCAATTTCATAACTTTGGTGGTTTTATAATTTCAAACAAATAGGTTGGGAAATACAGTAGCTGGATACACTTGTGAGTAATAACAAGTTAATATTTATTTTTGATTCAAAATAATTCACATTATTAAAAAAATTGACTTCTCGTTTTTAATTTTGACATATAAAAATCGGGCACAATTCAAAATTGAAAGAATACGATACTTTCTAACCAACAGGAAGAAAAATTATTGAAGAAAAAAGATCAATCCAAAAATGCAACCGATTCCTGGCAATCTTGGAGTTCTGAGGATGTAAGTTTAGCAGAATATTTTTTTCACTCATTTCCCACTTTTTTCTAAAGACCATTCTTTAAGCCAATACCATGATTTTTTTAACGATAACGTTGCTTAAAAAGTAATCAAAAACATTTTCAATAATTTATTATACTTTTACAAAAATAGATTAATAGCCAATTCAGATTTTTATCTATTGTAAATTTCTTTTTGCAGAATTCTCCAAAGAAAAGTCAGGTAAGCTTCGTTCAAATTTATTTTTATTAAATTGAAATATGATATTTTTGTGATATTTTTTTATCATCCTCGTAGAGCTTGAAATGATCATTCTCATAATCTGAGATTCTTGTAAATTATGTTTTCTATATATCATTTTTATCAAAATACCATTCCTTTTAATACTTATTTTAATATCTTGTTCATTGAATTTAACCTTTATTTTGATTTTTAGAATATTATCGACTTTAAGAAAAGGTTTGAGGAATTTCTTCAAAGAAAGAAGGCTGAAGAACTTGAGAAAGAACGACAAATACAGGTTGAATATTAGATATTATCAAACTTTTTACATTAATTTCAATCCGAGTTTTTATTTAACAATAGTATTATCGAGGAGTCATTAACTTGTTGTTATAACAGAAATATCCAGATGGATATGAAATCGACAAGTAAATCCTATTCACATTATTTTAATAATTCCAAGTGATATTTATACAAATTGAAAACTATCTAATTCTCTTTGTCGGAGATTAATATGTTTGTTGAAACCCAGATATGATTTCAATCAGATACAAAAATGCTTATTTCCATTCCTTTCAGAATTTTTCTAAATATCTTTTGTCAAGTTTGTCTCACAGTTGCACCGCGTCTCGATGGGCGTTCCAACAGTATTTAACAAGTTCCATAAATCGAGGCAAATTTACAATTAGTCAAATACATCGTTACGTTTTATATAATTACAAAATAGAGTCTCAGGTATTTTAATTTAACAACAGAGTGTTTTGTTTTTGCTTTGATTTAAAAAATATCCGAGATAATAATGAAAATTACAGTTTATTAAAATAGAGATAACTTGAGTAAAAATGCGGAAAATTTTGAGTGCGATGACATCATTGATTTGGTAAAATATTAATTTCAATCTTCTGAAACATATGGCAGGACAAAGAAGTGAAAAGATCCATTGAAGTGGTTGGTGAGAAAATCCCATCCGTTGACGTAAGTAATATTTTTTTAAAACTTCCTTGATACACTGTACCCAATTTTACCTTTATATTTTATCCAAAATGCACCGATGTTGATAAATTTATTTTGTATATTATGTACAATATAAAAAATACAATGCATGATTTGCTAGATAAATAATGATCGATTGTGAACGTTCATACAGAAACAAAGTAAAATAATATGAAACTGATTTGCCAATTTTGTCAAATATCTTTGTCAATTTTTTGTTTTTTGTTAAGTATGTGTCACTGATAGATTGCACCGATAAGTAGCCATTCATCTGTGGCTCATGCTTGACAAAAATCATGATTGGGTTTTCTGGTAATAAACATTTATTCATTGGCCATGAAGGGAAATATAAAACCACAAAACAACTAATTACTCAAATAACCTAATTACAAATTGAAAAACGTAACAATTTATCACTAACAGCTCCGAACAATAATGAAGGATGCCTTTCCCGCTAAAGATCGTGTTGCTGCTGACTCATGGGATTCGTCTTCTTCAGACGATGTAAGTATATTATATTTTTATTCAAATATCAATATTCAATTTCATAACCTTGATGGTTTTGTGATTTCAATAAATATGCTGGGAAATAAAGTAGTTAGATACACTTGTGAGAAAAACAAAAGTTTTATTTAAAATAAATAAAAATAAATAATTTTCGCAGGATGGATTAAACCAAATTCATTTTTTTTTGTTATTCTGTTTCTCTTTGCAGAATTCGTCGAAGAACATTCAGGTATGCTTTGTACAAACTTATAAATAATATTTATTTTCATTATAGTAAAATTTATAGAATGATTAAAATAAATTAAAACAAGTCACATATAAACTTCAGACAATCATAGTTAGTGGACAATGACGCACACACACATAACTACACACGTTTTAGCATGGAAAATGTCAAAAAACTTGTCATTCTTTCTCCGAGACTTAATATTTTTTCAATCCACTTAGAAACTTTCATACCTCTGTAGCACAGTCGATTGAGTGGTATTTTCCCTGGCAGTTGTGAAATTATCCACTCCTTTTTTCTCCTCATATTTTTCATCTTACACAGGATGTTACTTAGGGCAATCCTAAGAAAGAACTAACGCAAAATCATCACTAACAAGATATTTAATTTCTACAAATTTTAAGCCGTCACTTTAATAAATTTTTATTCAAATAAACAGCAGAAAACATCACTGCCAGCAAAAGAATGGACGAAATCATTGGATGACCCAAATCATGATAAGGTACATTGTAACAAAAGTACATTGAATTTACTGGTCATTTGCAGTAATTGCATATTTCCAAAGTTGAAAAAATCCCCCATATTGATGAGATTTAGGCCAATTATTAGCTGTTGATGGAACGCACCTTCGCCGTGCGTTCCATCAACACCCCATATTTGGCCAAAAAAGTCAATTTTGAATCATTTTTTCATAACTGCCAAATAAAATCACTGTCATTTTTGGTTACAGTTTAGGTACAAAATCAAATAAAATAAGGAAAATTTATAAATATTTAAATACATTATATCGTTTGATATTTATTATAAATATAGTCTAAGGTATTCGAAAATATTTCAAGTTAACAACAGAGTTATTTGTTTTATATTGAATTCAGAAATATCTGAAGTAGTAATGAAACTTACAGTCCATATTTAAAGATAAGTAAAGTAAATAAGGCGGTAAATTTTTGAGATGAAATCATTGATTTGAAAAAATTTTAATCTGAACCTTTCAAAATATGTGACAGGACAAAGAAGTAATCAGATCCAACAAAGAGCTTAACAGACCCGCGGTTAATGCTGGTTTGAAAATACGATCTGATGTAAGTTATACTTTTTAAAACTTTCTAGATACACGGAAGCCTATTTTCTTCTTGATATCGGTACCTCATTTTTTCAAAGTTGGTAGACATATTATTATGTTTATTTTGTACAATATTAGAAGTACAATGCATGATCTGCTAGAGGAATAATGATCTTTTGTTGTGAACGTTCATATTAAAGCTAAATAAAACATCACAAAAGTTTTTGACGACAAATTCAAGTTATCTGAATTCCAGCGTATTTACTTATTTGTCGAAAAAATCTTTGTCATTTTTTTTGTTAGGTATGTGACACTGATGAATTGCATCGATAAGAATCGATCCATTCGTGGCCCATGCTTGACAAAATGAAATTTGTGATTGGGTTATTTGATTATTAATATTTATGCACTGGACATGAAGATAAGTATAAAACCACAAAACAACCAATTACTCAAATAACCTAATTACAAGTTGTAAAACGTAATAATTTGCCATTAACAGCTCCAGACAACAGTAAGATGGGGCTTTCCCGCTGAAGACCGTGGTGGCGCTGACTCATGGGATTCGTCTTCTTCAGATGATGTAAGTATATTATATTTTTATTTAAAACATCATCCTTCAATTCCACAATGTTGCTGGTTTTGTAATTTCAATAAATAAATTAGGAAATGAAGAAGTTAGATACACTTGTGTGATGTAACATGTTTTATTTTTCATACAAAATAATTCTTTATATATTACATTATTACAAGTAATTGACGTCCCGTGTTCAATTTTAATGTATTAAATTCGGGCGGAATTCAAAATTTCAAGAACATGATAATTTCTAACCAACAGGAAGAAAACGAAAAAAAAGTCGAAAAGGGTACCGATTCTTGGAATTCTTCGACTTCTGAAGATGTAAGTTTATGAAAATATTTGTTTATTTACTTTCTATTTTTTTTCCAAATACCATTGTTTGTGTGGTATTTTATTTTTTTTTCATTTTAACTCTATGTTTTTTGACGACGAAACCTCGCTGGGCAAGTAAGTATTCAAAACATTTCTAATAAATAAATAAATTTTTACAAAATAGTTTAAAAACCAAACTAAATTTTTCTTGTTATGTTTTGTTTTGCAGAATTCTCCGAAGAACAATCAGGTGAGCATTTTACAAACTTATGAATAATATTTATTTTCATTATAAGAAAATTCATAGAATGATTAGAATAAATTAAAATAAGTCACATACAAACTTCAGACAATGGCGTCTGGTGGACAATGACGCACACACACATAACTACACACACATACACTTAATAAAAATGTTTTGACAAAATTTTTTCCCATTATGTAATGTGAAATTTTTCTACATTTAAATTCATTTTATTTTCTATAAATCTTATATCATGATATCAATCTTTTAATACCAATTTTTATAACTTTTTCAGAAAATTCAGTATCTGTTTCAATTTTCAGAAAACTTTCGATTTCAAGAAAGCTTATGAGGAATTTCTCCAGAGGAAGAAGGCTCAAGAACTTGAGGAAGAACGACGAATACAACAGGTTAAATATTATATTATACGGGTGCGAGTTCGAACAAAATTTTTATATTATTTTCTATCGTAGTTATAATTTGAAATTATTCTTGTCAAGTACCTATCAAGTTGTTGTGATAACAGAAATATTCAGAAATTTATTTGAAATCGACAAACAAATGTGCATTAATATTATTTCAATATTTTCAAGTGATATTTATTCACGGAGAAAAACTTCTCACTTTTTTTATTAATTTAATATGTTTTTTTAATCAACTTAGGAACTTTTTGTGAGCGCGATTGCCTAGTAGTTAACACGTTGGCATCGCAGGTTGAATATCTTGGGTTCGAGTCCCGGCGAGTTCGGCTCGATAATCAATGTCCACCACTCAACCAAGGGGTTTAATATCTTAGGTAGGCTAGCAGTCAAAAGTTCATTAAAAGTATTTCAGTAATTCCAAGGGATATTTATTCGCATTAATAATCTTGGAATATTAAGCATTAATAACCCTCGGGAAACGTTTGAAAAATATAAAAACATTCTGTATTAAGTTTTCACCATTAATCAGGTTCTTTCAGTGCGGCGCTTTCGCTGAACTCATTCCTAACATACAAGTTTCAACGAAAGAGTTTCTTATTTTGCATTGATTTGAAAAATATCCAAGTTTTTGTTTTTAATTTTCCCTAAACAAAGTTGGAAGCAGTGCCTAAAAGAAACTAACTAACCTCCCCGTAAGTGCAACCTGAGTGGAAAAACCCTATATGGAACTGAGCCGCCGTGGTAAAGTACACTGAGTGGTATCTGCCCTTGGTGATGATAAAACTACCTACCACTCCTCTATTTTTGCAGTCGCCTCTTACAGTCCATATGTTTTGAGGTACAGATAAGACTTGTTATTAATAACGTATTTTTTTTTCTTCTCTGGACCATATTCATTTAGGAAATTTTTTTACCTGAATTTTTGAAATATACCACAGGAAAAAGAAGGAATTAGATCTAATAAAGAGGCTGAAAAATCGATGGATGTCGAAGGAAGCAAATTTCGATCCGATGACGTAGTGAGTATTACTTTTATAGAATTCTAATTTTATAAAAGTCAAATTGTATTGGGGATGGAAAAATTTGTTTATTCAAACTAAATTTAATATTTCACATTCACTACAAATAACTAAATGTTTGTGAAGGATTAATTTGCCTAGTGATTAACACGTTGGCATCGCGTGTTGAATATTTTGGGTTCGAGTCCCGGCGAGTACGACTAGTTAATCAATGTCATCACTCAACGGAGGTTGTAATATTTTGGTTAGGATGAGCCGAATGGCAAAGATCATATCTTTGCAACAACTCTGACCCTGTCCGTCTATAAGTGGCCGCTAGTACAGGCGCTTTGTCAGGGTGATCCACTCCAAGCAGTGGCTACTGAAAAAAGAACCCTTGTACCTATGTAGCAGATTCGATTGAATGATATCCTCCCCGGCGATTGTATAATTATCTGAATCTTTCTTGTACATTCCCTTTTATGATACGCTGGATGTACAACGGTCACAGAATAATTAAATTACGATCAACGAAATATATATTTTCTGAAATTTTGAGTTGTCACTTTAATGAGAAATTTTTATTATTTTAAACAGCAGAAAACATCACTGCCAGCAATCAGCACGAAATCATGGGATGGGACAAGTCGTGATGAGGTAGGTTCAAAATCAAAATAAAATGAGGCAAATTTGTAGTTAGTCTAATACATTGTTGCGTTTTATATTATTACAAAATATAGTGCAGGTAACAGTAAATATTTCAATTTAACAACATGGTTGTTTGTTTTGCATTCATTTCAAAAATAACCGAGGTAGTTATAAAAATTACAGTCCATGCATTTAAGTAGAGATAAGTAAAGTGAAAAAAGCGGCAACTTTTTGCGATGAAATCATTGATTTGAGAAAATTTTATTCTGAACCTTTTGAAATATGTGATAGAACGAAGAAGTAATCAGATCCAACAAAGAGACTATGAGACCCGCGGATAAAGCTGGTTTGAAAAGGCGGTCCGATAACGTTAATAATACTTTTTAAATTTTCCTGGGTACACAGAACCTAATTTTTCTTCATGGGGCTCAATTTTTCGGAGTTAGTTGACTTATTATTTATATATATTTTGTACAATGTAAGAAATGCAATGTATGATCTGAATGTTTAATATTGATAAATTATGAACGTTCATATTAAAACTAAATAAAACATCATGAAACTTTGTTACGGCAAATATAAGTTATATGAATTTTAGCTTATTACCTTTTTTGTCACGATAAAATGAATTTCTGAAACACAGCACATGTATCCCAATCAAAAATTATATATATATCGAAACTTCTTTTATTAATTATGTAACAGTAATGGATCGCGTCAATAGGACTGTGGTGTATTTTGTGATTTAGATAACTGATAATTTAAATATAAAACTACAAAACAGCTAGTTATTGTTTATACAACTACAAATTATAAAACGTAATAATTTCCCATTAACAGCTCCAGACAACAGTAAAATGGGGCTTTCCCGCTGAAAACCGAGGTGGCGCTGACTCATGGGATTCGTCTTCTTCAGATGATGTAAGTATATTATATTTTTAATCAAATATCATCATTCATTTCCACAATGTTGCTGGTTTCCAATAAATAAATTGGGAAATGAAAAAGTTAGATACACTTGTGTGAAGTAACATGTTTTATTTTTCATAGAAAATAATTCTTGATATATTACATTCCAAGCAATTGACGTCCCGTGTTCAATTTTAATGTATTGAATTCGGGTGCAATTCAAATTTTCAAATTTTCAATTTCTAACCAACAGGAAGAAAACTTATTGAACGAAAAAAAAGTCGAAAAGGGTACCGATTCTTGGAATTCTTCGACTTCTGAAGATGTAAGTTTATGAAAATATTTGTTTATTTACTTTCTACTTTTTTTCCAAATACAGTTGTTTGTGTGGATTTTTATTTTTTTATTTTAACTCTATGTTTTTTGACGATAAAACCTCGCTGGGTAAGTAAGTATTCAAAACATTTCTAATAAATAAATAAATTTTTACAAATTAGTTTAAAAACCAAACTAAATTTTTCTTGTTATGTTTTATTTTGCAGAATTCTCCGAAGAACAATCAGGTAAGCATTGTACAAACTTATGAATAATATTTATTTTCAATTATAGTAAAATTTATAGAATGATTAGAATAAATTAAAATAAGTGACATACATACTTCAGACAGTGGTAGTTAGTGGACAATGACGCACACACATAACTACACACACACATACACTTGATTAAAATATTTTGACAAAATTTTTTCCGATTATGTAGTGTGAAATTTTTGTAGGTTTGAATTTATTTTATTTTCTATAAATCTTATATCATGACACCAATCTTTTAATTCCCATTTTAATAATTTTTTCAGTAAATTCAGCATCTGTTTTAATTTTCAGAAAACTTTCGATTTCAAGAAAGCTTATGAGGAATTTCTACAGAAGAAGAAGGCTCAAGAACTTGAGGAAGAACGACAAATACAACAGGTTAAATATTAGATATTATATCATACGGGTGCGAGTTCAAATAAAATTTTTGTATTATTTTCTATCGTAGTTTTAATTTGAAATTATTCTTGTCAGGGACTCATAAAGTTGTTTTGATAACAGACATATTCAGAAATTTATAAGAAATCGACAAACAAATGTGCATTAATATTATTTCAATATTTTCAAGTGATATTTATTCATTATTTTTTACAGAATTTGAAATGTTTTTTTTAATCCACTTTTTGTGGGCGCGATTGCCTAGTGGTTAAACACTTTGGCATCGTGGGGGGGGGGTTGAAAATCTCGGGTTCGAGTCCCGGCGAGTCCGGCTCGTTAATCAGTGCCACTCAACCCCGGTTGTAAAAGCTTGGTTAGGATAAGCCGAACGGGAAAGATCATATCATCATATCAGGATGATTCACTCCAAGAAGTGCTATTGAAAAAAAGAACTCCTGTCTCTGTATAGCAAAGTCGATTGAATGGTATCCTCCCAGGCGATTGTAAAATTATCTAAGGCCCAAGAACTTGAGGAAAAACAGGTTAAATATTATTAATTTCTATCGAAGTTTTTCTTGAAAAATATTATTGTCAGGGGGTCATCATATTTATAAGAAATCGACAATCAAAAGCGCATTAAAAGTATTTCAATAATTCCAATTTATTAGCATTGAAACTTGCCATGCTTTTTGACAGAGATGAATATGCTTTTTTGAATCTTCCGATGAAGAATATTTATACTGCCACCCTTCGGGAAACGTTTTGAAAAATATAAACATTTTTTATTAGGTTTTTACTATTAATCGGTTTCTTTCAGTGCGGCGCTTTCGCTGAACTTCCTAACATACAACTTTCAACGAAAGAGTTTCTTATTTTGCATTGATTTGAAAAATATCCAAGTTTTTTTTTAAATTTTTTCTGGAGAAAGTTGGAAGCAGTGCCTAAAAGGAATTAACTAACCACCCCGTAAGTGCAGCCTGAATGAAAAAGACCCTATATGGAACTGAGCCGCCGTGGTAAAGTACACTGGTATCTGCCCTTGGTGATGATAAAACTATCTACTATACACTTCTATATTTTTTCAGTCGCCTCTCCCAGTCCCTATGTTTTAAAGTACAGATAAAAGGATTGTTTTTACAATCATAGTTTTTTTTTCTCTGGATCACATTTATTTGGGAAATTTTGAATATTGAATCTGAATATTTTGAAATATACGACAGGAAAAAGAAGGAATTAGATCATCTAATAAAGAGGCTGAAAAATCGATGGATATCGATGGAAGCAAAATTCGATCCGATGACGTAGTGAGTAACACTTTTATAGAATTCAAATTTTATAAAGGTCAAATTTTATTGTGGATGAATAAATCTATTTTTTCAAACTAAATTCACTATTTCACATTTACTACAAATAACTAAATGTTTGTAAATAATCAATTTCATCTATATATAGTTGCCTAAAGTTTTTATAACAATTCCATATTAACAGATCCAAACAATAGTGAAGAAAGCAGAACCAGCAACAAACCGCTTCGATTCTTGGGATTCGTCTTCGTCAGACGAGGTAATTATATTCTATTTATAATTGAATAACATCTTTAAATTCCAATTCAACTTCGATGGTTTTGCAATTAAAAATTTGTTGGAAAATTAGGTAAATAAATATACTTGTTTACATCTCATATTTGGAATGATTTTTGATATACTACATTGACAATAAAATGATTAACGCATCCTCTTCTATTTTTGAAACAGAAAAAGAATGTTGAGGCACCCGGTAAAGCTGGTGAAAGACCAGAAAAATCACACCTTACAATATCGGTAAGATGATAAAATCTGTATTATCAAATATTTGACAATTGAGAAACTCTTGGTATTCTGGATTTACTTTTAATATTCTTGTTTTATCAGTTTTGGAAGATTAGGTATTTTAGTATCACGATACCAGTGAATTCTGGTTGCAGCTTCTTGACAAAACTATTAATTATATTCTGAAAAGTAGATCGAATTATTACCTGAAAGATGATTGTTTTTTCAAATATTAATATCTAATTTTCAAGCGTAATATATAGAGTCAAGAAACACAAAATGCGAAACGAAAATTGTTGACATATATGGGATATATAACATAAATAATACTATCCCAGAGGACTATCCTGAAGCGAAAAAATGTGGAATTTTTTCCGTTGTAGAAGGATATACCTTCATTCAAAAGATATTTTTAATTTTAAATATATCTTCCATTAAAAACACGTTTTTCTCATTTTTGATTTCTTCTTGATTACATAATTTTTATAAAAGTTGTAAAAAAATGATGGTAACGATGTGCCAAAAGAAGCAATAACAAATTCAAATTTTTAGTTTATGTTTTTCTTTCCAGAATTCTTCCAAGAAAAGCGAGGCAAAATTTTTTAAAACTTAAAAATAATATTTGTTTATGGTATTGTAAAATATATTAAAATAGGAGAAAAAATGATTGATGTACTAGACTATCTTGGACCAGAGTACAGGCAATGACACACACACATATAACTTCAGATTATTAAATTTAAAAAAATTAATCAAACTTTCATTATTATCCGCTGGATAAATAATGATCGATTGTGAACGGATAAATGAAGTAATTGTTACATCTTCAACTTTTTTGGTGACAAATGCAATTTTCCAAATTCCAGCGTGTTTTTTCTTTTTCCCGATAAAAAAAAAACTGGTAGTTACTGTTAATGCGATTTATCATTAACAGTCCAAAAGATCAACGAAGAAAGCGATCAATCTTACGCACTTTGTGGATTCCTGGGACTCGTCTGCTTCAGACGAGGTAAGTATATTTATGTTTAAATAACATCATTCAATTTAATAGTATGATAGTTTTGCAATTAAAAATTTGTTGGAAAATAAATTAAATAAATACACTTGGTTACACTTATATTTATGTTGGATGCAAAATAAATATTTATACATTACCTTCCAAAAATAAATAACTTCTCATGTTTCAAACTGTTCTGTTTTTAAAACAGAAAAAGAATGTTGAGGCATCCAGTAAAGTCTAAAAACGGAAATGATTTGGACACCCAATAAAGTCAGGGAAACATCCTCCTCCGACCGTATTTTGTCGATGACTCGATCAATCGGATTTTTTTTTTAAAACATCTTTTGTTAAGTATACGTCACTGGTGGATCGCGTCGATAAGACTCGATCCGTCTGTGACACATACTTGATATGGATAATATTGATCCATAAAAACAAGTAGTTACTGTCACTATCATTAACAGCTCAAAACATCACCGAAGAAAGTGATAAATCTTACACACTTTGTGGGTTCCTTGGACTCGTCTTCTTTTGACGAGGTAAGTAAATTTATGTTTAAATAACATCATTCAATTCTATAGTTCGATAGTTTTACAATTAAAAATTTGTATGGAAAATAAATTAAATAAATACACTTGGTTCACACTTGATATTTATATTGGGAAATGATTATTGATATATAACATTAACAATAAAAATAAATAAGCTGTTTCAAACTGTTCTGTTTTTAAAACAGAAAAAGAATGTTGAGGCATCTAGTAAAGTCTGTGAAAGATCAGAACAATCCGACCTCATAATATCGGTAAGTTCGAAAAAAACATTAATTTTATTAAATATTTGGCGAATGAGATATTCCTGAACTGCTGAATTTATATTTTACTTTTATTATTTCTTGTTTCATCAATTGTCGTGGGTTTGTTTTTTCATAGGATTACTTATGTGAGCCACGATGCACGTGAATCCTGATTACAGCTGACTGATAGAGACTTTCATATATTAAATTCTATTTTCCGAGCGTTATTCAGAAGTCAAGAAACATAAAATTTATAAGCAACTAGAAACATTAATGATATATATAACATATATAACATAACACTATCCTAGAGCAGTTATGATCGATTTCGAGTCAAGCAACTTTCTTAAAAATGCTTATTTAACTTTTCTTTTTAAACTGATTTAACTTTATTCAAAGGAATTTTGAAATTCTCAATATTGCTTTTATTAAAAACTCGTTTTAATTTTAAAGATCTTTTAATCAAATTTTGATATTGTTTGGACTTTTTTTGGACTAAAAGTTAAAAAATGGATATAACGATGTACCACACAATAATTAATAATAAATTCAAATTTTTACTTATATTTTTTATAAGGTTTTTGCAAACTTTTAAACAACAGTTATTTTTGTATTGTATAGTATATTAGAATGATTCGAATAAATAAAAATAATTGATACATATTTCTCGGATTTTTTAAATGACCGGGTAGACAATGTCATACGAACATAACTACAAATTATTTATACATGATATCTGATCTGATCTGATTGATTGTGAATATTCATATGAATACTAGTTATAGCATCCTTAACTTTTCGGCGACAAATACAATTTTTCAAATTTTTTGACTCGTCTGTCAAAAGAATTCTTGGAATAAACTGGTAATAAAATCAAAATAAACCCATTGAAGCGGGTAGTTAACTAAAATCTTTTAACGGGAGAATTTATCACTAACAGTCTAAAACATCACCGAAGAAAGCGATCAATCTTACGCACTTTAATCAGAGTTTAAAATCCCTTATATTTATCTATTTATATTTATCTATTCTTTGCATTTGTAAAAATGGATTCTTCTGACAGTTTTCTGCCAGTGAATCATCAATC
This sequence comes from Styela plicata, assembly GCA_963675895.2. Taxonomy (NCBI): domain Eukaryota; kingdom Metazoa; phylum Chordata; class Ascidiacea; order Stolidobranchia; family Styelidae; genus Styela; species Styela plicata. The sequence goes on along the minus strand of OZ023147.1, from coordinate 24,167,073 downwards.
GGAAAAAAAATTTTCAAAACATTTTTTGTGTTGAGCATGAGCCACTAATGGATCGCGTCGATAAGACGCGTTCCATTTGTGGCGCATGCTTGACAAAATGAAATTTCTGATTATGGTCATCTATTTGTTAGAACTGGACAGAGATTGATATCACTTGACTTGTCATTATAGTTGTCAAGTAGTTCAAAGTAACGAAATATTTTTAGAAATCATATTAAATGTAAAGACACCGAAATCAAAACTATCCTACGCTTTTTTGTTTTTATTTTCATTTATTTTTAACTTGATTATTTCATTTATCTACGACAGAAGGATAAAATAATTGGAAAGACAGGAGATGGTGGCAATGTTGGTGACAATATCCAAACCAATGACGTAAGCAATATATATTTTTTAGAATTCTCTTAAGGTCAAATTGCCTACGTAATGAAATTTACTTCGCTTCATGTTTTAACGTTTCATTTTAACTAAATATATCCCAAATTTTTATATAATCATGACTCGTTGATTACATTCTATAAAATAATTTATTCGCGCTAATTTGTCGGAATAATTCATTCGGAAGATATATCAAGCCTTGATTAAAATATCAGAGAAGAACCGTTTGAGATTTTTTTTTAAATTCGCTCAGTGCAAGGGTGTAGAAGACAAATCATACTTGAAAAGTTTCCTGAAGCCAATAAAGCTGCATAGAGCTACGTGGAATGCAGGAATGGGGACTAACGAATCCACATCCCTGATAGATGTCTATTGACGCGAGTTTTTAAGTCATTTGTTCGTAAATTAATTACCAACTCCACAATTTTCACCCGCCGTAGTTAAAATCTGTTTTATACATATATTATTATATTCTGTAAATATTATTTAATACAATATTGGATATGAATATTTTGTCGGATCAAGCGAATGATCTCCGGTATAAATGTTGATCGATTGTGAATTACTTAAAAATAATTGACTTCTCGTGTTAAATTTTATAATATAAAATTTGGACGCAATTTAAAATTTAAAGACCGGGATAATGGATAATCAACAGAGAGAAAAATTCTATTTGAAAAGCTCAACCGGTTAAATACAAACGATGTAATTTGCCGACGTAAGAAAAAATTATTAAATCAAAAATAAAATCGATTCGTGTGAGAGTTGTAAATTTATGTAAATTTAGGAAAATCTTTTTTGATTTTTTATTTACGTTTTTTCAAATACCATAGGTTTTTTTGGCAACTAATTTAGGTTATCAAACTTTAGCGTATTTCTTTTTGTCGCTATAAAATAAGTTACTGAATTACATCTTGTGTACAACAGTAAAAAATTTTGATTGATTTGCCATAAATAAAAATGCTCAACTCACAAACAAAGACAATTACTGTTAACGCATTAAAATCTTTACAACGTAATTATTTTTCGTCAACAGCCTAAACCATCACGAAATAAAGCGATAAATCTGACACACTTTGTGGGTTCCTTGGACTCGTCTTCTTCAGAGGAGGTAAGTATATTCTATTTACATAACATCCTTCAATTTAACTTAGATAGTTTTGAAATTAAAAATTTGTTGGATAATAAGGCAAATAAATACACTCTTATTCATATAGGAAATAATTAATGATTTATACATTAACAAGAAATCAAAACCGCATCCTCTTTCAAACTGTTCCATTTTTAAAACAGAAAAAGAATGTTGAGGCAGCCAGTAAAGTGTGTCAAAGATCAGGACAATCCAACCTCGTGATATCAGTAAGTTTAAAAAAAGTCCATATTATTATTATTGAATATTTGACATTTTAGAAACCCCAGATCTGCTGGGCTTTCTTTTCACCTTCAATATTCCTTGTGATGATCGGGAATCCGGATTGCAACTTTCTGGCCCGGAACAGAGTGGCAGAATGCCAGCTATATCCGAAGAATATGGGAATCCATCCAAAGAAAATTTAGCAAATGGACTAGATTTCGTGGATATATCTCTCGGTAGAAGACTAAAAAGCAAATTAGTAAAGTAAATTCAAATCATCAATACTTCTATGAAACAGCAGTGTTTATGATCTTGAAGCTTTTTTGTGTATCCGAGGAAATGACATTTTTTTTACAAAGTTTTGGACACCCAAGACAAACAAGCTTCTGACACTCTGGCCACACTATAATCATCTTCCTGATAAGAAATGTAATTATTACCTGCTTCATTTATAATTCCTTCATATATTTGTATTTATTTTTTGAGCGTAATATAAAAATCATGAAACAGCAAATTTATATAATTTATTTTTCAATAATTTTCTTGTTAAATATGTTTCCCTTTTTTCAGAATTCTTCGAAGAACAATCAGGTAAGTTTCGTTCGAATTTATTTTAAAACATCAAACACCATTTATGTGCGGTCCTCTGGACAAAAATAAGGATCGAATGTGAACGTTTGTATGAGAAAATTTTTAATTTTTTGGTGACAAACACAATTTACTAAATTTCAATTGATTTCCTTCATCTGTCAATAAAAAGAATTTCTGAAACATAGTTCTTGCATACCTGGTAATAAATATCAATTAACAAAAATCTTAATTTAAAACGGAAGAAAATTCACAAATACAGCCGGTAACTAATACGCAATTAAAATCTTTAAAACGAAAAAATGTATCCCTAACAGCCCAAAATATTACAGAAAAAGGCGTTGGATCTCACACATTTCGTCGATGAATGGGATTCATCTTCTTCAGACGATGTAAGTATTTTCTATTTTTATTTAAATAATATAGTTCAATTTAACATTTTTGGGGGAGCAGAAAAATGTCGCAGAATTTCTTTTCTCCCTCAACTCAAAGCAACCTGGCGTTACAGGAGATTACCAGTGCCAGATCACGATCTAATAATGTAACAAAATATGGGAATAGTATTATAAACAGAACGAATTTGAGGCGGAACCTAGCAAGATAAGAATCATCAAAATATGAGTTCTATACAAAATCTATTACCGAACTGCTTAACTGAAAATGTGGACTTGTCCACGTTCTCGATTTTGTTTGGAGTCCACATTGCCCATTATCAGTGGACAACGCTTCCTTCGGCAATTGCCCTCTGCTATCCGACGAAGTAGAAATGAGACTCAATCGCGTCGAGAAGATTCGTCCATCTGTGACTCAAACAGGCGGAAAGATGAAACATCCGACACTTCTTCGTTTTTATTTTGAGTAGTTTTTAACCTGGATTTTTTATTATTTACAACAGAACAAAGAAAAAATGGGAAACATCGAAGATGGTGGTAACGTTGTTCACAAAATCCAAACCAATGACGTAAGTAGTTGTTTTTAGGCATTTTTTCAAGGTCAAGTATCACAAATACCAAATGTTTTCGACCATAAATATAGGCTCCTTTATCCCAGCGTATGACTTTTTGTGATAATAAAAAGAATTCTGGAAACATATAACAGTACGTGCATAAAAGTAAGGAATTATGATTGATTTTATATAAATAAATTACTTAACACAGATAATTATTATTAACGTATAAAAATCTGTATGACGTAATAATTTTTTATTAACAGCCCAAACCATCACGGAATAAAGCGATAAGTCTGACACACTTTGTGGGTTCTTTGGGCTCTTCTTCTTCAGAAGAGGTAGGTATATTCTATTTATATTTAAATAACACCGTTCAGTTCAACTTCGATAATTTTACTATTTAATATTTGTTCGATAACAAAATAAATAAATGTTCTGCATTTTGTTTCAAACTTACTTTTTCTTTAAACAGAAAAAGGATGTTCAGACACCCGGTAGAGTCAATCAAATATCAAAGGAATCCAACCTCGTGATATCGGTAAGATCGAAAATATCACTTATTATAATTATTATTTCATATTTTGCAAATGCGAAATATGCTGGAGTTGCTCTACTTTTAGTATCTCGTTTCATTCATTTTAATAGATTCGTTATTCTATAGAATTACTTATGTGTGTCATGATGCTTGCGAATCCCGATTACAGCTTGCTGACTAGAACTATTAATTGTTCATCCCCAAAGTAAATAGAGTATGATTAACTACAACATTCCTTCAAATATTAATATGTAATTTACTGAGTGTAATTCAACAACATTTATAGCACATCACAGTCCCAAGGCAATTATATTCAATTCCAAGTCAAACGACTTTCCTAAAGTGTTTTTTGTGTCGAATGTATTTTTTTCTTTTTGTTTTTAATATGATAAATTTGGGTCATGACATAGAGCATCGTTGTTTTTATCATTTTTTTAAACTTTTATTCAAATTAATGTGTTTTATGTTTGTAAAATTTTATTCAAACGTTTTCAAAGCTTTTTAAAGCATAATTTGATCATTGTAGAATATATTGGAATGAAATAGGTGATGCTCATAATTTATCTCGGATATTGTAAAATTAGCGGTTAGAGAAATGTATTTAATTAAAAAATTGATGGAACTCCTTTATAATATATATATCATCTGCTGGAAAAATAATGAGAAAACATTTATCACTAACAGCCCAAAACATCGAAGAAGAAGGCGTTGAGTCTCACACATTACGTCGATACATGGGATTCGTCTTCTCCAGACGATGTAAGTATATTCCATATTTATACAAATAATATCGTCAATTCAACTTTGTCGGGGAGTAAAGTAGACAGATATGTCGTACGTTTTTTTTTCTCGATGGAACATGACTTTACAGAAAATTAGCGACTGCGATCTAATAATATAACATATTATATAATTATCATGATATAAACACAATGAACTTATGACGAAACTCAGGAACGCAAACACTAGACCAATGTGAACTTCACACAAAAAACTATTAGCGTACTGTTCGACCGAAAACGTGCCTGTTTGAATACTGGATAACACCATATTTCCATCCAGTGCGTTCTTCTACTATCCAAGGAAGTAGTAGAGAGACCCAAATAATATATTTATTACAGTTAGACACAGAAAAACAATGCATTGCTAAAATCGCGTCACAGATACACATGCTCACACTCATTTGGTAGAATTACTTCCTCCGTATAAGTGTCCAAACCTCTGCTCTGACTTGAAACTACCTGATGGTCATGGTTGTCCATATTATGATTAAATCGTATTTTTGACTTTCTCATCCTCTATAGATTTGCAAAGTGGTGAGGAGTTTTCCGTAATTTTGGAAAGTTTCCTGGAATTCTCAAGGGCCCGGGAATATTGAAAATATTGGGAATTTTCGTTTAATTGCATTTTTAGATTTCAATAACCCTAAAAGATATTTTAAACCATCTTTATATGTCACCCCCTTATATAATTAAATCTCATAATTAGAAAGCAATTGGTTCAAAACTATGAATAGTTTTGTCAACTTTGAACAAGTCCCCGATAACTTCATCACAAGTAGGGCTGGACAGTTTGATTCTGTGATTTGAATCGATACGGAGCCTAAATTATTCGAATCAATCACTATTCGTAGGAACAAAAACTTGTTAAATGAAGTCAAGTTTTATTTCCAATGACAAAATGCAATCAACTTTGGTTGGTTAAGCAAAATCGATTGCATTCTGTCGTTCAAATATGAAACTTTTTCTATTTTGGCAGCATGGAGTGTGAATTGAAAATATATTCCCTTCATTATTTTTTATGTTAATATTAGTCATAACTATACATTTTTGGAAGTTCTTAATAGAGACAATTTGTAATAGTAAAAATGGTATATTTATCAATATATCAGTGGCCCATATTTGACAATATCTGTATATGTATATTCTGATTGGGATGGAAGTTCTAAATGGCAAAATTTTAATAATAATCTTCAACAACAGCAGAAAACATCGTTGCAAGACATGAAGGAGAACAAAAACTCCTGGGACGAAACTAGTACTGACGAGGTATGTATTAAATCTTATCCTGCAATGTTTACATTTCATTCATAATTAGGTTATATAAGTAATTTTCACGACTAAATTCCTTTATTTCATATTTATAGTGATTTTTTGGAACACATGTCGTATGGTCTTGTACATTTCACGCTTGCTCTTTAGATGGCCATTAGTTGATTACCTCGCTGATATTGCTTAAAGCAAACTTTTCATAAAATAAAGTGGAAATATGAAACGAAATTTTTCCCTACTAGTTCTATATATTACATAAAATAATTGAATCATCGTCAAAATATTATTTAAACAAATACTTATACTATCAACAGAAAACAACATTGTTCAAATATATCATTGATCTTGATATAAATATATAAATATTGTGTATATCTACTTGAAAAGACGAAACTATTTCAATTTAAATATTCAATTCAGATTCCGAACCCAGAGATAAATAATTGTTTTGTTTCTGAGCATGTTTTGTTAAGCATGTGTCACTGATCGATCGCATCGACGAGACTCGATCCATCTGTGATTCATGCTTGACAAAATGAATTTCTGATTGAAAAATAACCCATGATAAGTAATAGATAAGTAAAGTAGAGTCCACGTTGCCCATTATTAGTGAACAACGCATCCTTCGGCGATTGCCTTCGACTATCCGAGGAAGTAGTAAGGAGACTCAATTCCATTGAGAAGATCCGTCCATCTGTGATCCATGCTTGGCAAAATAAAATTTCTGATCGGAACAGTAATGCATAGATTTGCAACGTAAACAAACAAGCGAAAAGATGAAACATCCGATACTTCTTTGTTTTTATTTTGAGTAGTTTTTAACCCGGATCTTTTAATATTTACAATAGAACAAAGAAAAAAAGGGAAACGTCGGAGATGGTGGTAACGTTGTTCACAAAATCCAAACCAATGACGTAAGTAATCGTTTTTAGGCATTTTCTCAAGGTCAAGTACCAAATGTTTTCGACGACAAATATAGGTTGCCATAAAATAAAATTGCTCAACACAGATTATTACTGTTATCGCATTAAAATCTTTACAACGTAATAATTTTTCATTTACAGCCCAAACCATCACGAAATAAAGCGATAAATCTGACACACTTTGTGGGTTCATTGGACTCGTCTTCTTCAGAAGAGGTGAGTATATTCTATTTATATATAATAACATCGCTCAAATCAACTTCGGTAGTTTTACCTTTTAACATTTGTTGCAAAATAAAGAGTAACGCAACTGTTTTTTTTTTCTTCTAAAAACAGAAAAAGGATGTTCAGACACCCGGTAGAGTAAATCAAATATTAAAGAAATCCAACTTCACGATATCGGTAAGATCGAAAATATCACTTATTATAATTAATATTAAATATTTTGCAAATGCGAAACTCTTGATATGCTGGTGTTGCTCTACTTATATGATCTGCTGAAAAATAATGATCGATTGTGATAATCCATATGAAAACTATGCTATATTCCAAATTTCAACATATTTTACTATTTGTCAATAAAAAAAAATTTTGGAACTCAATCGGAATTTTTTTAACTCAATTGAAATCTTTAAAGAGAAAATATTTATCACTAACAGCCTAAAACATCGAAGAAGAAGGCGTTGAGTCTCACACATTACGTCGATACATGGGATTCGTCTTCTGCAGACGATGTAAGTATATTCTATTTTTATACAAATAATATCTTCAATTCAACTTTGTTTCGAATAAAGTAGCCAGTTATGTCGTACGTTTTTCTCGATGGAACCTGACTTTACTGAAGATTAGCGACGGCGGAAATTTTGTAACCCTAATCCTGCGGAATGAAATGAAACCAAAGCTAACCTAATCCAAATCAGAAATTTTAGTTTGCCAAGTGTGAGCCACGGATGGACAGCTCTTGGGCGATGCAATATATCAGTGGCCCATATTTGACAAAATTTTAATATTAATCTTCAACAACAGCACAAAACATCGTTGCAAGACATGAAGGAAAACAAACTCATGGGACGAAACTAGTACTGACGAGGTATGTATTAAATCCTATCCTGCGATATTTATATTTTATTCATAATTAGGTTATATGAGTGATTGTCACGATTAAATTCTTTCATATTTATCGTGATTTTTTGTAACGCATATCTTATGGTCTGATGCATTTCACTGTTGCTCTTTGCTCTCTAGATGTCCATTAGTTGATTACCTCGCTGGTTTTGCTTAAAGCAAACTTTTTATAAAATAAAGTGGAGATATGAAATGAAATTTTTTTCGTACTAGTTCTAAATAATTCATATAACATAAAATAATTAAATCATCGTCAAAACATTATTTAAACAAATATATACTTATTACCGTTAGCAACAAAAACAACATTGCTCCCAAAAGAAGTGAAAAGAAGCTCCAGGGACGATAGAAGTTTATAATACTCAAACATATCATTAATCTTGATATAAATATTGTGTATATCATCTACTTGGAAAAGACGAAAATATTGTAATTCAACTTCAGGCTTCGACCCCAGAGCAAAATATTTGTTTTGTTTCTGAGAATGTTTTGTTGAGCATGGCTTACTGATGGATCGCATAGACGAGACTCGATCCATCTGTGATTCATGCTTGACAAAATAAAATTTATAACAGAACCCACAGAATAAATGGTATTTCAAACTGCTTTATTTTCAAAACAGAAAAAGGATGTTGGGACAACTGACAACGTCGGAAAAGGATCTCAAAAATCCAAGTTTGTAAGATCGGTGAGAAGCTAATATTTTTATCAAACACAAAAAAAAACTATTTGTTCTCTTCAACTAAGACCGGAGCAACGCATAGAAAAATCGACTGACCGCCACTCAATGGCAATCTGCTACTATGTAACATAGAACCAGCAACTTCACTCTAAGGGAAAAACATTTCAAGCAAAACTAGTAAAGTACAGTGAGTGGTATCTCCCTCAGACGATGGTAGACCCTCTCCCTCTTTTTATTTCCATTCACTCGCATTTTGTTAGGACTATTCTATAGCACGTCCCTACAGTGTCAAAATATGGAACTCTTGATCCGCTGGATTTACGGCTGCAGATCCAAAAACATGATCTAGGAAACGTACATTTTCTACTCGAGCCTTTTCATGTTTTAACCTTTTTTATCTTTTAACCTTTAAAAGATTTTCTTTATCTTCATCAGGATGCACTTCATAAAGACGAATCGAGAATTTGTCATCCCATTCATCCCAAGAAGAAAGTTATGAAAAAGGTTTCTTTAACTTTTTTATTTACTACTCCAAGTACAGTAATATCTTTCTTTCCTCAACGCAACTTGGCGTTACAGAAAATTATCAGTGCCAGATCACGACCTGATAATTTAACAAAATATAGAAATGGTATTATAAACAGAACGAACTTGAGACAGCAAGATAAGCATCGACAAAATTCAAATGTGAACTCTACACAAAATATAATAACGAACAGCTTAACCGAAAACGTGGACTACTTCTTCAAATAGTGATTAACACAATCCTTCGGCGATTGTTGTCTTCTACTATCCGAGGAAGTAGTAATAATACTCAATCGCGTCGATACAGTCCATCTGTGACTCATGCTTGGCATAATAAAATTTCGGATTGGAACAGTAATGTGTGGATTTGCAATGTAAACAAATAAGCAGAAAGATGAAACATCCGACACTTCTTTTTTTTTATTTTGAGTAGTTTTTACCCTAGGGTTATTAATATTTACAACAGAACAAGAAAGTAATGAGAAATATCAAAGATGGTGCTAACGTCGGTCGCAAAATTCAAACCAATGACGTAAGTAATTGTTTTTATGCATTTGCTCAGGGTGCCACAAGTACCAAAGGTTTTCAACAACAAATACAGGTTAATTAATCTCAGCGTGTGACTTCTTGTGGCAAATATCAAATAATTGATTATAAATTGAATTCAACTTCAATTCAGTTTCTTAATGAATGAAAATATGAAATATTTTTTTCATACTAGTGCTAAATAATTCATATAACATAAAATAATTAAATCATCGTCAACAAACTATTTAAACAAAGATATTCTTATTACCACTAGCAACAGAAAACAACATTGCTCTCAAAAGAAGTGAAAAGAAGCTCAAGGGACGATAGAAGTTGTGATAAGGTAGGTACAAATTTATAATTCCCAATTATGTCATTGGTCTGAATATAAATATAAATAAAGTTATAAATATTGTGTATACGTACTTGGAAAAGACGACCATCGCAATTTATTTTGAGGTTCCGACAAAAAAGCAAATAATTGTTTTGTCTCCGAGCATGTTTTGTCTGGTCGACGCGATCCATTTGTGATTCATGCTTGACAAAATGAAATTTCTGATTGGAAATAAACCCATGATAAGTAATAGATAAGTAAAGTAAAAAAAAAGCGAAAAAATAAAACCGCCCACCATTTTTTTAACCTGGATATTCCAATATCTAACACAGAACAAAAAAGTAATGGGAAACATCGGATATGCTGCTAAAGTTGGTCACAAAATCCAAACCAATGACGTAAGTAATAATTTTTAAAATTTTTTCACGATCAAATTACATATATACTGTAACAAAAATGCAGTAAATTTACTGTTCATTTTGCAATAATTGCATATTTTCCGAATTGGAAATCATCTTGTTGATGAGATTTTTGAATAGTATGGGTTGTTAATAATGTCTTTGGGCATTCGATCAACATCCGATTATGGGCCTAAAAGTATTAATAAACTTTATTTTGTGATTGCTTTGCAGGATAAATGGCGATCAATCGTAAATTAACATATTGAAACTATTACCATTTTTTAAAGTATATATATATTTTCCCCATATCTATCCTAACTATCCCTAGTATACCATGATTAAATCATTCTTAGAACACGTTTCTGCATAATAATGATAATTGATATTAATTCATTATCCATATATAAAATATATAACCCACAGAAAAAGCAGCTATACTGTGAACTCAACAAAATTTAACAGTTTTGTTAAGCATGGGTCACTGATGGATCGCGCCGTCCAGGAGCGGTCCATCTGTCGCTTATGTTTCACAAAATAATTTTCGTATCGGGTCGATATTGATACTTTACTTAAGAAATTATTAAAAAATATTTAATTTCTCATTTTTCAAACTGTCCCATTTTCCAAACAGAAAAAGGATGTTGTGGCAACTGACAAGGTCGAAAAAGTATCAGAAAAATCCAAGTTTATAAGATCGGTAAGAAGCCAATAATATTATCAAACACAAAGGGAACTATTATTCATATTGACATTTGCTCAAAGTAAGAACGAAGCATCGTCTAAAGAAATCGACTAATGGCAATGAGCTACTACATTATGTAGAACCAGCAGCTGCATTCGAAGTGGAAATTATCCCAAACAAAACTGAACCACCATGGTAAAGTACAGTGAGTGGTATCTTCTGTGGACGATGGTAGAACCATCTACGTCTTTTATTTCCTTTTACTAGTCTCTCGTTAGGACTTTTTTTAAAAAAATAATTATTACCGCTAATAACAGAAAATACCACTGCAAGCGAAAGATCAGGTGAAAAAACCAAGGGACGACAGTTGTGTTGACGTAAGTACAAATTCAATGTTTGATACAAATTTCTAAAATGCAAATGTTTTGCATTGATTTCAAAAGTCAACGTAGTAAAAGTAATTAAATGTTTTTGTAATGAAATATCAATTTATTATTATCGTTACATGTAAATATATAATAAACAATAACATATAGCTATTATCAACGCAATTAAAAACTATAAAACGTGATAATTATCATTAACAGCTCCAAACAATAATGAAGGATGCCTTTCCCGCTAAAGACGTTGGCGCTGATTCATGGGATTCGTCTTCTTCAGATGATGTAAGTATATTATATTTTTAAACAAATAGAATCGTTCAATTCCACAACTTTGGTGGTTTTGTGATTCCAAATTTGTTATCGAATAATCAAGCAGAAAACTTCAACCAAACATGATTTGCCAAACATGGCCTATATAGGGATACCGCCGCCGGTTGTCGTCAATTTCTCTTTCTTGTACTGTGTGCACACTCCACATAGGTGTTTGGTTGTAATGTATCATCATCTATAACAGAATCATTAAATCAAAATTTCTTTTCTGCCGATATATATGGATATATAAAATTATTGATATTGATCCTGATGTCGCGATGAGAACACGATATATAATTCCAAACCTCGGAAGGTTCTCAATCCATCATAGATAAGATGCTAAAATATACTTTTCTATTTTCGAAACAGAAAAGCGATGTTGGTACATCTGGAACACGAGAAAAGCACAGCCTCAAAAGATCGGTAAGTTCAAAGCAAAGTAACATTGATATGTTGAATTTAGATCATGTACACTGTAGAGACAGAGTCAGGAAAATATTTTGCACAAATGTTTTGTTAAGACGAGTCACTGATGGATTGCGCCGCCAACCATTTATTTGCATTAATTATCGAAAATTTAAGACCGACTTATAAGATTTTTATTAGGCGTAAGCTTGGAAAGAACACGCCTCGAACCTCGTTTTCATCAACATCCCATAGTTGTTTAAAAAGTTGACCGAGTGAAATTACTATAAAAAACAGTGATTTTACCGCCTTTCGAATACAGTGTATTTATTATGTTGTTAATAGAATGACAAACAAAATCTTAACATACTGCGTTAATGACAACTTTAAACACCTAATTCAAATCATGTATAAGATAGTATGACTTCTAATTTATGCTAGACGAACACAAAATCATACTAAAAAATACAGTTTCTGTGAATTTTGTAATTTTCAGCGAAATTAAAGATAAACTGAAAAGCATAAATATTATTCCTCATATAACAGGGTAAAACGTTATCGGCAAAAGAAAAAAGAATAAAAATATCATCTGACTCCTGGGCCTCCAGCACCGACGAGGTAAATATGGACAAATTCGTGAATTTATTTATTTGATCGATTCGAAGTACAGATTATTCTAGTCAAACAGGTCATAGAAACAAAAACTTGATAAATGGAGTGGGAATTTTCAATTTTAACGACTTAATGTTGGCCAAAATTCATTGCATATTGTCGTAAAAATAAAAATTTTCGCTTTTGGAATATAAAATACATCGCTTTTAAGTCTGTTTAAGCCAATATTAGTAATTTGTAACTGTTAATTTCTTAATTATGATAATAGAGAAAATAATAGTAAAAATGGAATATTTTTTATTTCATAAAATCATCGATTTGAAAAGATTATCCGAATCAGATTCGAATTCCCAGTCCTAACTGTAAGTGCATTCTCCAGAATTATCCCGACGTATTTACAGTTCGTTGGAAGAAAGACTTTGATTTTTGTAATTTTGGTTTTGATGAACGATGATGTAGCAAGATCTGTATTGAATACATAATTAAGAAATGATTTCTTGCAAATATAATCAGGAGTTGGCCAAAATCGAATATATTTTGGTTTCGGAATCGAATCGAATAATTTTTCTAATTTTTGGACAGCCATTAAAATAATATAATTTCACAATTGAAACCATTACTTTTTTTTTTCACAGGATGTTGTGGAGAATAAACCGGTAAGTTTTTTTTAAAATAAATTTAAATATAATTTATAATCAGCAAAGTAAAATAGATAAAAATGAAATATAGATATTAAAATATATAATAACATTGAAAATAATAATATTTGTAATAAGTAGGTGGATATTATTTCAATAAAAATGACTTTTTTGTGAAATCATTTTTTTACTTGTCGATATTGTTCTGTTCTTCTGGG
>OZ023147.1:24100119-24153350 GCA_963675895.2 Styela plicata | reverse complement strand
TGGCTTCTCACCGATCTTACAAACTTGGATTTTTGTGATCCTTTTCCGACGTTGTCAGTTGTCCCAACATCTTTTTTCTGTTTTGAAAATAGAACAGTTTAAAATTATGGCTTCTGTACCAATTCTGTACCAAATTTTATTTTGTCAGGTATGAGTCACAGATGGATCGAGTCTCGTCGATGCGATCCATCAGTGACCCATGCTCGGAAACAAAACAATTATTTTGCTCGGGGATCGAAATCGGAAGTTAAACTGCAATAGTTTCGTCTTTTCCAAGTAGCTATCAACAATATTTATATCAAGATCAATGATATGTTTGAGTATTATAAACTTCTATCGTCCCTTGATCTTCTTTTCACTTCTTTTGTGAGCAGTGTTGTTTTCTGTTGCTAAGCTAATGATAATAAGTATTTGTTCCAATAATATTTTGACGATGATTTAAATATTTTACGTTGTATGAATTATTTAGAACTAGTATGACAAAATTTCAATTTATATCTCCACTTTATAAAAAGTTCGCTTTAAGCAAGACCAGCGAGGTAATCAACTAAGGCCATCTAAAGACCAACAGTGAAATATACCAGACCATACGACATGCGTTCCAAAAAAATCACTATAAATATGAAAGGATTTAATCGTGACAATTACTCATATAACATAATAATGAATAAAATATAAATATCGCAGAACAGGATTTAATACATACCTCGTCAGTACTAGTTTCGTCCCATGAGTTTTTGTTTTCCTTCATGTCTTGCAACGATATTTTCTGCTGTTGTTGAAGATTAATATTAAAAATTGTCTCTATTATGAACTTCCAAAAATGTATAGTTATGACTAATAAAAAGGAAAACGTTCCATATTTGAACGACAGAATGCAATCGATTTTGTTTAACTTTGACCAAAGTTGATTGCATTTTGTCATTGGAAATGAAACTTGGCTTCATTTAATAAGTTTTTGTTCCTATGAATAGTTCATGATTGATTCGAATAATTTATGCTTCGTATCGACACAAATCACCGAATTAAATTGTCCAGCCCTACTTGTGATGAAGTCATCGGGGACTTGTTCAAAGTTGACAAAACTATTCATAGTTTGAAATCAATCGCTTTCTAATTATGAGATTTAAATTATATAAGGGGGTGACATATAAAGATGGTTTAAAATATCTTTTAGGGTTATTGAAATCTAAAAATGCAATTATACGAAAATTCCCAATATTTTCAATATTCCCAGGCCCTTGAACATTCCCGGAAACTTTCCAAAATTCCCGGAAACTCCTCACCACTTTGCAAATCTATAGAGGATGAGAAAGTCAAAAATACGATTTAATCATAATATGGCGAACCATGACCATCAGGCAGTTTCAAGTCAGAGCAGAGGTTTGGACACTTATATGGAGGAAGGATTTCTACAAAATGAGAGTGAACATGTGTATCTGTGACACAATTTTTGCAATGTATTGTTTTTCTGTGTTTAACTGTAATTATATTATTTGAGTCTCTTTACTATTTCCTTGGATAGTAGAAGAACGGATTGGATGGAAGGATGGTGTTATCCACCATTCAAAAGGAAACGTTTTCGGTCGAGAAGTACGTTAATAGTTTTTTTCAAATTGTTCTGGTGTGTGCGTTCCTAGGTTTCGTCTTAGGTTCATTATTTTTATATTTCGATTATTATATAATATGTTATATCATTAGGTCGCCGTCGCTAATCTTCTGTAAAGTCAGGTTCTATCGTGAAACGTACGACATATCTGGCTACTTTACTCCCCGGCAAAGTTAAAATTGATATTATTTGTATAAAAATAGAATATACTTACATCGTCTGGGGAAGACGAATCCCATGTATCGACGTAATGTGTGAGACTCAACGCCTTCTTCTTCGATGTTTTGGGCTGTTAGTGATAAATGTTTTTCGATTTAAAGATTTTAATTGAGTTAAAAGTAAGCGCCGGTTTTTGTGTGTTCTATATTTACTGACAGCGTTCTTTTTATTGACAAATGGAAAATAAGCTTAAATTTGAAAAATAGCATAGTTTTCATATAGATTATCACAATCGATCATTATTTTTCAGCAGATCATATGTAAGTAGAGCAACTCCAGCATATCAAGAGTTTCGCATTTGCAAAATATGTAATATTAATTATAATAACTGATATTTTCGATCTTACCGATATCGTGAGGTTGGTTTTCTTTGATATTTGATTGATACTACCAGGTGCCTGAACATCCTTTTTCTGTTTTGAGAAAAGAACAGTTTGAAACAGGATGCGTTTCTCATTAATAACTATTTTGTGTCCAATATAAATATATCAGTTTAAAAAATCATTATTTACTTTTTTTTGCAACAAATATTAAATTGTAAAACAATCGAAGTTGAATTGAACGATGTTATTATATATAAATAGAATATACTTACTTCTTCTGAAGAAGACGAATCCAAGGAACCCACAAAGTGTGTCAGATTTATCGCTTTATTTCGTGATGGTTTGGGCTGTAAATGAATAATTATTACCTTGTAAAGATTTTAATGCGATAACAGTAATAATCTGTGTTGAGCAATTTTATTTTATGCCAACCTATATTTGTCGGCGAAAACATTTGGTACTTGACCTTGAAAAGGCCTAAAAACGATTACTTACGTCATTGGTTTGGATTTTGTGAACAATGTTACCACCATCTCCGACGTTTCCCTCTTTTTCTTTGTTCTATTGTAAATATTAAAAGATCCGGGTTAAAACTACTCAAAATAAAAAACAAAGAAGTGTCGGATGTTTCATCTTTTCGCTTGTTTGTTTACGTTGCAAATCTATGCATTACTGTTCCGATTTTATTTTGCCAAGCATGAATCACAGATGGACGGATCTTCTCAATGGGATTGAGTCTCCTCACTACTTCCTCGGATAGTAGAAGGCAATCGCCGAAGGATGCGTTGTTCACTAATAATGGGCAACGTGGACTCTACTTTACTTATCTATTACTTATCATGGGTTATTTTTCAATCAGAAATTCATTTTGTCAAGCATGAATCACAGATGGATCGCGTCTCGTCGACCAGATCCCTCAGTGATCCATGCTCAACAAAACATGCTCAGAGACAACAATTATTTTGCTCAGTGGTCGGAACCTCAAATTAAATTGCAATGGTCGTCTTTTTCAAGTACATATATACAGTATAATTTATTTATATATAATTTATTTATATTTATATCAAGACCAATGGTATATTTAAGTATTATAAATTTGTATCTACCTTATCGCAACTTCTATCGTCCCTTGAGCTTCGTTTCACTTCTTTTGAGAGCAATGTTGTTTTCTGTTGCTAGTGGTAATAATTATATATTTGTTTAAATAGTTTGTGACAATGATTTAATTATTTTATGTTATATAAATTATTTAGCACTAGCATGAAAAAGATCTATTTCATATTTTCATTTTAAGCAAGACCTGAACATCCTTTTTCTGTTTCGAAAACAGAACAGTTTAAAGTTGAATTCAATTTATAATCAATTATTTTATATTTGCCACAAAACGACATACGCCGATATTAAGGGACCTGTATTTGTTGTTGAAAACCTTTGGTACTTGTGGCACCCATGAGCAAATGCATAAAAACAATTACTTACGTCATTGGTTTGAATCTTGCGACTAGCGCTACCACCATCTTTGACATTTCCAATTACTTCTTTGTTCTGTTGTAAATATTGAAAAATCCGGGTTAAAAAATACTCAAAATAAAAAAAAAAAGAGGTGTCGGATGTTTCATCTTTCCGCTTATTTGTTTACATTGCAAATCCATACATTGATGTTCCAATCAGAAATTTTATTATGCCAAGCATGAGTCACAGATGGACCGTCTGACAATCGCCGGAGGATTGTGTTATCCACTATTTGAAGAAGTAGTGAACGTTTTCGGTTAAGCAGTTCGATAATAGATTTTGTGTTGAGTTCACATTTGAATTTTGTCGATGCTTATTTTGCTGTCTCAAGTTCGTTCTATTTATCATACTATTTCTAAATTTTGTTAAATTATCAGGTCGTGATCTGGCACTGGTAATCTTCAGTAACGCCAAGTCGCTTTGAAGAAAGAAAGATATTACTGTGCTCGAAGCAATAAACAAAACAAGGAATTACACAAACCTTTTCCATAACTTTCTTCTTGGGACGACAAATTCTCGATTCATCTTTTTTAGGAGCATCCTGATGAAGATAAAGAAAATCATGTAAAGGTTATAACATAAAAAGGCTCGAGTAGATTTCTTAGATCATATTTTTGTATCTGCAGCCATAAATCCAGCAGATCAAAAGTTCCTTATTTCAACACTTTAGGTATGGGCTATAGTATAGTCCTAACATAGGGGAGTAAAAGAAATAAAAATTGGTAGATGGTTCTACCATCGTCTAAAGAAGATACCACTCACTGTACTTTACTATGGCGGTTCAGTTATGTTTGATATGTTTTTCTCTTAGAGTGCAGTTGTTGGTTCTGTGTTATATAGTAGCGGATTGCGGTCAGTCGATTCCTTTCATGCGTTGCTCCGGTCCTAAAGCGAACAATATAAAAAATAGTTTTCTTTGTGTTTAATAAGAATATTGGCTTCTCACCGATCTTAAAAACTTGGATTTTTGTGATCCTTTCCCGATGTTGTCAGTTATCCCAACATCCTTTTTCTGTTTTAAAAATAGAACAGTTTGAAACACTATTATGGGTTCTGTTCCAATTATAAATTTTATTTTGTCAAGCATGAGTCACAGATGTATCGAGTCTCGTCGATGCGATCCATCATTTACCCATGCTCAACAAAACATGCTCAGAGACAAAACAATTATTTTGCTCTGGGATCGAAATCGGGAGTTAAATTGCAATAGTTTCGTCTACTTCAAGTAGATACAAAATATTTATATCAAGATCAATGATATGTTTGAGTATTATAAACTTCTATCGTCCCCTGATCTTCATCTAACTTTTTTTGAAAGCAATGTTGTTTTCTGTTGCTAGTGGTAATAAGTATATATTTGTTTAAATAATGATTTTGACGATGATTTAATTATTTTATGTTATATGAATTATTTAGAACAATTATGAAAAAAATTTCATTTTATATCTCCACTTTATTTTATAAAAATTTCGCTTCAAGCAAGACCAGCGAGGTAATCAACTGAGGACATCTAAAGAGCAACAGTGAAATGCACCAGACCATGAGATATGCGTTCCAAAAAAATCACTATAAATATGAAAGAATTTAATCGTGACAATTACTCATATAACATAATAACGAATAAAATATAAATTTTGCAGGACAGGATTCAATACTTACCTCGTCAGTACTAGTTTCGTCCCATGAGTTTTTGTTTTCCTTTATGTCTTGCAACGATGCTTTCTGCTGTTGTTGAAGATTAATATTAAAATTTTGCAACTTAGAACTTCCATCCCAATCAGAATATACATATACAGATATTGTCAAATATGGGCCACTGATATATTGATAAATATACCATTTTTACTATTACAAATTGTCTCTATTATGAACTTCCAAAAAGATATAGTTATGACTAATATTAACCTAAAAATAATGAAGGGAATATATTTTCAATTCACACTCCATGCCAAAAAGGAAAAAGTTTCATATTTGAACGACAGAATGCAATCGATTTTGTTTAACCAACCAAAGTTGATTACATTTTGTCATTGAAAATGAAACTTCACTTCTTTTAACAAGTTTTTGTTCCTATGAATAGTTCATGATTGACCCGAATAATCTATGCTTCGTATCGACTCAAATCACCGAATCAAATTGTCCAGCCCTACTTGTGATGTAGTTATCGGGGACTTGTTCAAAGTTGACTGAACTATTAATAGTTTGAAACCAATTGTTTTTTAATTATGAGATTTAAATTATATAAGGGGGTAACATATAAAGATGGTTTAAAATATCTTTGAGGGTGATTAAAATTTTAAAATGCAATTAAATGAAAATTCCCAATATTTTCAATATTCCCGGGCCCTTGAAAATTCCCGGAAACTTTCCAAAATTCCCGGAAACTCCTCACCACTTTGCAAATCTATAGAGGATGAGAAAGTCAAAAATACGATTTAATCATAATATGGCGAACCATGACCATCAAGTAGTTTCAAGTCAGAGCAAAGGTTTGGACACTTATATGGCAGAAGAGTTTTACAAAATGAGAGTGAACATGTGTATCTGTGACACGATTTTTGCATTGTATTGTTTTTCTGTGTTTAACTGTAATTATATTATTTGAGTCTCTTTACTATTTCCTTGGATAGTAGAAAAACGGATTGGATGGAAGGATGGTGTTATCCACTATTCAAAAGGGAACGTTTTCGGTCGAGAAGTACGTTAATAGTTTTTTTTCAAATTGTTCTGGTGTGTGCGTTCCTAGGTTTCGTCTTAAGTTAATTGTTTTTATATTATGATTATTATATAATATGTTATATCATTAGGTCGCCGTCGCTAATCTTCTGTAAAGTCAGGTTCTATCGTGAAAAAAACGTACGACATATCTGGCTACTTTACTTCCCGACAAAGTTGAATTGACGATATTATTTGTATAAAAATAGAATATACTTACATCGTCTGGAGAAGACGAATCCCATGTATCGACGTAATGTGTGAGACTCAACGCCTTCTTCTTCGATGTTTTAGGCTGTTAGTGATAAATGTTTTGTCTTTAAAGATTTTAATCGAGTTAAAAGTAAGCGCCGGTTTTTGTGTGTTCTATATTTACTGACAGCGTTCCAAGAATTCTTTTTATTGACAAATGGAAAATAAGCTTAAATTTGGAAAATAGCATAGTTTTCATATAGATTATCTCAATCGATCAGCAGGTCATGTATAAGTAGAGCAACTCCAGCATATCAAGAGTTTCGCATTTGCAAAATATGTAATATTAATAATAATAAGTGATATTTTCGATCTTACCGATATCGTGAGGTTGGATTTCTTTGATATTTGATTGACTCTACCGGGTGTCTGAACATCTTTTTTCTGTTTTAAGAAAAGAACAGTTTGAAACAGGATGCCTTACTCATTAATAACTATTTTGTGTCCAATATGAATATATGAGTTTAAAAAATTATCATTTACTTTATTTTGCAACAAATATGAAATTGTAAAACTATCGAAGTTGAATTGAACGATGTTATTATATATAGATAGAATATACCTCTTCTGAAGAAGACGAGTCCAAGGAACCCACAAAGTGTGTCAGATTTATCGCTTTATTACGTGTTGGTTTGGGCTGTAAATGAAAAATTATTACGTTGTAAAGATTTTAATGCGATAACAGTAATAATCTGTGTAGAGCAATTTTATTTTATGGCAACCTATATCTGTCGTCGAAAACTTGTGGTACTTGACCTTGAGAAAATGCCTAAAAACTTACGTCATTGGTTTGGATTTTGTGAACAACGTTACCACCATCTCCGACGTTTCCCTTTTTTTCTTTGTTCTATTGTAAATATTAAAAGATCCGGTCTATTGTAAATATTAAAAGATCCGGGTTAAAAACTACTCAAAATAAAAACAAAGAAGTATCGGATGTTTCATCTTTTCGCTTGTTTGTTTACGTTGCAAATCTATGCATTACTGTTCCGATCAGAAATTTCTACGCTCTACGCTCGGAACCTCAAATTAAAATGCAATGGTCGTCTTTTTCAAGTACATATATATCCAGTATTTATAAATTTCTTTATATTTATATCAAGACCAATGGTATATTTGAGTATTATAAATTTGTACCTACCTTATCACAACTTTTATCGTCCCTTGAGGTTCTTTTCACTTCTTTTGAGAGCAATGTTGTTTTCTGTTGCTAGTGGTAATAAGAATATCTTTGTTTAAATAGTTTGTGACAAGGATTTAATTATCTTATGTTGTATAAATTATTTAGCGCTAGTATGAAAAAAATCTATTTCATATTTTCATTTTTTAAGAAACTTCGCTTTAAGCAAGACCTGAACATTCATTTTCTGTTTTAAAAATAGAACAGTTTAAAGTTGATTTGAAAGTTGAGTTCAATTTATATTAAATTATTTTACATTTGCCACAAAAAGCCACATGCTGAGATTAAAGAACCTGTATTTGTCGTCGAAAACCTGTGGCACCCTGAGCAAATGCATAAAAACAATTACTT
Source organism: Styela plicata (assembly GCA_963675895.2). Lineage (NCBI taxonomy): Eukaryota > Metazoa > Chordata > Ascidiacea > Stolidobranchia > Styelidae > Styela > Styela plicata. The sequence continues at coordinate 24,145,189 of OZ023147.1, read as the reverse complement.
ACGTCATTGGTTTGAATTTTGCGACCAACGTTACCACCATCTTCGATATTTCCCATTTTTTCTGTGTTCTGTTTAAAAATTGAAAACCTTAGGTTAACACAACTTAAAAATAAAAACAAAGAAGTGTCGGGTATTTCACCTTTCCGCATATTTGTTGGCATTGCAAATCCATACATTGCTGTCCCAATCAGAAATTTTATTATGCCAAGCATGAGTCGCAGATGGACCGGACCGTCTTTTAACGACGCGATTGAGTATCATTACTACTTGCTCGGATAGTAGAAGACAACAATCGCCGAAGGATTGTGTTATCCACTATTTGAAGAAGTAGTCCACGTTTTCGGTTAGGCAGTTCGATAATAGATTTTGTGTTGAGTACACATTTGAATTTTGTCGATGCTTATCTTGCTGTCTCAAGTTCGTTCTGTTTATAATACTATTTCTATATTTTGTTAAATTATTAGGTCGTAATCTGGCACTGGTAATCTCCTACACCGCCAAGTTGCGTTGAGGAAAGAAAGAAATTTCTGTACTTCAAGCAGTAAATTAGAAAAATTTAACAAACCTTCTTCATAACTTTCTTCTTGGGATGAATGGGATGACAAATTCTAGATTCATCTTTTTTAAGAGCATCCTGATGAAGATAAAGAAAATCATGTAAAGGTTATAACATAAAAAGGCTCGAGTAGATTTCTTAGATCATATTTTTGTATTTGCATCCGTAAATCCAGCAGATCAAGAGTTCCTTATTTTAACACTTGAGCTATGCGCTATAGAATAGTCCTAACAAAAAACGAGTAAATGGGAATAAAAAGTGGTAGATGGTTCTACCATCGTCTAAAGAATATACCACTCACTGTGCTTTACTATGGCAGTTTTGTTTGAGATGTTTTTCTCTTATAGTGCAGTTGCCGGTTCTATGTTATATAGTAGCAGATTGCGGACAGTCGATTCCTTTTATGCGTTGCGCCGGTCTTACTTAAGGCGAACAATATAAAAAATAGTTTTCTTTTATGTTTGATAATAATATTGGCTTCTCACCGATCTTACAAACTTGGATTTTTCTGATATTTTTCCGACGTTGTCAGTTGTCCCAACATCCTTTTTCTGTTTTGAAAATAGATTGTTACACTAGAAAATAGACTGTTTTGAAAATAGATAGATGGGTTCACACAACATTTATATCAAGATCAATGATATCTTTGAGTATTATAAACTTCTATCGCCACTTTAGCTTCTTTTTAGAGCAGTTCGCTTCAAGCAAGACCAGCGAGGTAATGAACTAATGGCCATCCATCTAAAAAGCATTAAGCAAGCGTATAATATACCATACGATATTAGTTACAAAAAATCACTATAAATATGAAATAAAGGAATTTAGTCTGACAATTACTCATATAACATAATTATGAATGAAATATAAATATTGCAGGATAGGATTTAATACATACCTCGTCAGTACTAGTTTCGTCCCAGGAGTTTTTGTTTTCCTTCATGTCTTGCAACGATGTCTTCTGCTGTTGTTGAAGATTAATATTAAAATTTTGTAATTTAGAACTTCCATCCCAATCAGATATATATATTATGCTAAATATGGGCCACTGATATTTTGCGTTGTCCAGGAGCTGTCCATCCGTGGCTCACACTCGGCAAACTAAAAGACAATGAGTCTAAAAGACGAGACAATGCAATCGATTTTGTTTAACTTTGACCAAAGTTGATTGCATTTTGTCATTGAAAATGAAAATTCACTTCATTTTTAGCAAGTTTTTGTTCCTATGAATGATTCATGATTGATTCGAATAATTTATGCGTCGTATCGATTCAAATCGCCGAATCAAATTGCCCAGCCCTACATATTATAAAGTTATCGGGGACTTGTTCAAGGTTGATCAACTATTCATAGTTTGGAACCAATTGCTGTCTAATTATGAGATTTTATTATATAAGGGGGCGACATATAAATATGGTTTAATATATCTTTTAGGGTGATTGTAATCTAAAAAGCAATTATATGAAAATTCCCAAAATTTTTCAATATTCCCGAACCCCCTGACAATTCCCGGAAAATTTTCATTCCTTTGCAATTCTATACAGGATAAGAAAGTCAATAATACGATTTAACCATAATATGGCGAACCATGACCATCAGGCAGTTTCAAGTCAGAGCAGAGGTTTGGACATTTATATGGCGAAGGAGTTCTACAAAATGAGTGTGAACATGTGTATCTGTGACGCAATTTTGCAACGTATTGTTTTTCTGTGTTTAACTGTAATTATATTATTTGTTATCTCTTTTTTTTTCGTGATTTTTTTATCAGTGTAAAAAAAGCATTTATTTACTTTATTTTCCAACAAATTTTTAATTGCAAAAAGATCTAAGTTAAATTGAAGGATGTCATATAAATAGAATATACTCACCTCTTCTGAAGAAGATGAGTCCAATGAACCCACAAAGTGTGTCAGATTTATAGCTTTATTTCGTGATGGTTTCGGCTGTTGATGAAAAATTATTACGTTGTAAAGATTTTAATCCGTTAACAGTAATTATCTGTGTTGAGCATTTTCATTCATGACAACTCAATCAAAATCCTCTACTGTTATGCACGTACTGTTAGATGTTAGATGATTGTCACAAAAAACATACGCTGAGATAAAGAAATCTATATTTGTCGTCGAAAACATTTGTGGTATTTGACCTTGAGAAAATACCTAAAAAACGATTACTTACGTCATTGGTTTGTATTCTGTGACCAGCGTTACCACCATCTCCGATGTTTCCCTTTTTTTCTTTGTTCTGTTGTAAATATTGAAAACTCTAGGTTAAAAACTAATCAAAATAAAAACAAAGAAGCGTCAGATGTTTCATCTTTCCGCTTGTTTGTTTACGTTGCAAATCGACAATTTTATGTTGACAAGCATGAGTCAGAGATGAACGGATCTTCTCGACACGATTGAGTCTCAGTCGTCCGATAGTAGAAGGCAATCGCCGAGGGATGAGTTATCCACTAATAATGGGCAATGTGAACTCCACACAAAATCGATTAACGAACTGCTTAATCGAAAACGTAGACTGGGTTCCAGTCAGAATAAATATTTTGTTTTTGTGTACAACTCATATTTTGCTGATGCTTATCTTGCCAGGTTCCGCCTCAAATTCGTTCTCTTTATAATACTATTATAAATTTTGTTACATTATTAGGTCGTGATCTGGCACTGGTAATCTCCTGTAACGCCAGGTTGCGTTGGGTTGAGGGAGAAAAGAAATTGTGCGACATTTCTCTGCTCCCCGAAAAAAGTTAAATTGAACTATATTATTTAAATATAAATAGAATATACTTACATCGTCTGAAGAAGATGAATCCCAATCATCGACGAAATGTGTGAGATTCAACGTTTTCTTCTGTAATATTTTGGGTTGTTAGTAATACATTTTTTCGTTTTAAAGATTTTAATTGCGTATTAGTTACTGACTGTTTTTCTGAATTTTCTTCCATTTCTAATTAAGATTAATGTTAATTGATATTTATTACCAGGTATGCAGAAACTATGTTTCGGGAATTCTTTTTATTGACGGATGAAGGAAATACACTGGGATTTAGAAAAATTGCATCCATCACCAAAAAGTTAAAAATGTTCTCATATGAACGTTCACATTCGATAATTATTTTTGGCCGGAGAACGCACATAAAATATTGTTCGATGTTTTACAATAAATTCGAACGAAACTTACCTGATTGTTCTTCGAAGAATTCTGAAAAAAGGGAAACATAGTTAAGAAAAAAAATTATTGAAAAAAGCTACAAGAAAAGAAAAATCTTGAAAAAGAAATAAAATAAATTATATAAATTTGATGTTATGTATTTTATTTTATGCCAAATACTCAATAGTAATAAAGACTTTTTTTTAAACTTACTGATATAATGATGTTGGATTGTCCCGATTTTTGACAGACTTTACTGGGTGCCTCAATCTTCTTTTTCTGTTTTAAAAATGGAACAGTTTAAAAGAGGATGCGTTATTGATTTCTTGTTAATGTATATATCATTAATTATTCCCTATATGAATATGAGTGTATTTATTAGCCTTATTATTCAACAAATTTTTATTTGCAAAACTATGAAAGTTAAATTGAACGATGTTGTTTATATATAAATAGAATATACTCACCTCTTCTGAAGAAGATGAGTCCAATGAACCCACAAAGTGTGTCAGATTTATCGCTTTATTTCGTGATGGTTTCGGCTGTTGACGGAAAATTATTACGTTGTAACTATTTTAATGCGTTAACAGTAATTGTCTAAGTTTTTGAGTTGAGCATTTTTATTTATGGCAAACCAATCAAAATTCTTTACTGTTGTGCACGGAATGTTATTCAGTAACTCTTTTTACAGCGACGAAAAAGAAATACACTGAAGTTTGATAACCTAAATTAGTCGCCTAGAACCTATGGTATCAAAAAAATCGAAAATATAAAAAAAGAGTTTCCTAAATTTACATCTTTGCACTGAGCGAATTTAAAAAAAATTTTTGATTCAATACGGTTTTTTCTTACGTCGGCAAATTACAAGGCTTGATATATCATCCGTTGACCTTATTCCGACAATAATTTTTTAGCGCGAATAAATTATCAATTTTTTTCAATTTAAAATTGCGTCCGAATTTTATATATAAAATTTGGGTCATATTATTTTTTAGTAATTCAAATCGATAAAACATTGATAGCAGAAGATCATCCGTTTTTTCGATAGAACTTCATATGCTATTTGTACCTTAATCTACAGAATTAATAAAAAATATGTATATTGGTTTTAACTACGGTCATTGAAAATTGTGGAGTTGGTAATTAATTCACGAACAAATTGACTTAAAAATTCGCTCGTCAATAGACATCCATCAGGGATGTGGATTCGTTAGTCCTTCTGTCCTGTAGATAAACGTAGCTCTATGCAAGTTAAATTGGCTTCATGAAAATTTTCAAGTAAAAGCGTAGGACACCCTTGCATTGAGGTGTTTTTAAAAAAAATCTCAAAAATTCTTCTCGATATTTTAATCAAGGCAACTATAATGACATCTTCGAATGAATCATTCCGACAAATTAGTTCGAACAAATTATTTTATAGACCATAATCAAGAAGTTTCATTTTGTCAAGCATTTGCGCCACAAATTTAGTTAAAACGAAACGTCTTTAAAACGCGAAGCGAAGTTAGTTTCATTACGCTAGGCAATTTGACCAAAAGAGAATTCTAAAAAAAATATATTTTTACGTCATTGGTTTGGATATGTCACTGGCACATTGCCAACTGTCAGTCTTTCCAATTATTTTATCCTTCTGTTTAGATAAATGAAAAATCAAAAAAACTAAATAAAAAAACAAAAAAGGATTTTAAGTTTCTGATTTCTGTCTTTACATTTAATATGATTTCTAAAAATATTTTTACTTTGTACTTGAAACTAGATGACAAGTCCCAGTGATATCCATCAAAGTGCGTTCTAACAAATGATAACCTTTCTTCGGTGATGTTTTTTGTCAAGTTAGTGCCACAAATGGAACGCGTCTTAAAGACGCGATCCATTAAGTGGCTCCCGCTCAACACAAAAATTTTGTTTTGAAAAACAGTTATATATTAACTGTATTCCAAGAATTCTTTTGACAGACGAGTCAAAAAATTTGAAAAATTGTATTTGTCGCCGAAAAGTTAAGGATGCTACAACTTGTTTTCATATGAATATTCACAATCAATCAGATCAGATCAGATATCATATATAAATAATTTGTAGTTATGTTCGTATGACATTGTCTACCCGGTCATTTAAAAAATCCGAGAAATATGTATCAATTATTTTTATTTATTCGAATCATTCCAATATACTATACAATACAAAAATAACTGTTATTTAAAAGTTTGCAAAAAGCTTATAAAAAATATAAGTAAAAATTTGAATTTATTATTAATTATTGTGGTACATCGTTATATCCATTTTTTAACTTTTAGTCCAAAAAAAGTCCAAAAAATATCAAAATTTGATTAAAAGATCTTTAAAATTAAAACGAGTTTTTAATAAAAGCAATATTGAGAATTTCAAAATTCCTTTGAATAAAGTTAAATCAGTTTAAAAAGAAAAGTTAAATAAGCATTTTTAAGAAAGTTGCTTGACTCGAAATCGATCATAACTGCTCTAGGATAGTGTTATGTTATATATGTTATATATATCAGTAATGTTCCTAGTTGCTTATAAATTTTTATGTTTCTTGACTTCTGAATAACGCTCGGAAATTAGAATTTAATATATGAAAGTCTTTATCAGTCAGCTGTAATCAGGATTCACGTGCATCGTGACTCACATAAGTCATCCTATGAAAAAACAAACCCACGACAATTGATAAAACAAGAATTATTAGAAGTAAAATATAATTTCAGCAGTTCAGGAATATCTCATTCGCCAAATATTTAATAAAATTAATGTTTTTTTCGAACTTACCGATATTATGAGGTCGGATTGTTCTGATCTTTCACAGACTTTACTAGATGCCTCAACATTCTTTTTCTGTTTTAAAAATAGAACAGTTTGAAACACCTGATTTATTGTTAATGTTATATATCAATAATCATTTCCAATATAAATATCAGTGTGAACAAATGTACTTATTTAATTTATTTTCCATACAAATTTTCAATTGTAAAACTATCGAACTATAGAATTGAATGATGTTATTTAAACATAAATTTACTTACCTCATCAAAAGAAGACGAGTCCAAGGAACCCACAAAGTGTGTAAGATTTATCACTTTCTTCGGTGATGTTTTGAGCTGTTAATGATAGTGACAGTAACTACTTGTTTTTATGGATCAATATTATCCATATCAAGTATGTGTCACAGACGGATCGAGTCTTATCGACGCGATCCACCAGTGACGTATACTTAACAAAAGATGTTTTAAAAAAAAAATCCGATTGATCGAGTCATCGACAAAATACGGTCGGAGGAGGATGTTTCCCTGACTTTATTGGGTGTCCAAATCATTTCCGTTTTTAGACTTTACTGGATGCCTCAACATTCTTTTTCTGTTTTAAAAACAGAACAGTTTGAAACATGAGAAGTTATTTATTTTTGGGAGGTAATGTATAAATATTTATTTTGCATCCAACATAAATATAAGTGTAACCAAGTGTATTTATTTAATTTATTTTCCAACAAATTTTTAATTGCAAAACTGTCACACTATTAAATTGAATGATGTTATTTAAACATAAATATACTTACCTCGTCTGAAGCAGACGAGTCCCAGGAATCCACAAAGTGCGTAAGATTGAACGCTTTCTTCGTTGATCTTTCGGACTGTTAATGATAAATCGCATTAACAGTAACTACCAGTTTTTTTTCATCGGGAAAAAGAAAAAACACGCTGGAATTTGGAAAATTGCATTTGTCACCAAAAAAGTTGAAGATGTAACAATTACTTCATTTATCCGTTCACAATCGATCATTATTTATCCAGCGGATAATAATGAAAGTTTGATTAATTTTTTTAAATTTAATAATCTGAAGTTATATGTGTGTGTGTCATTGCCTGTACTCTGGTCCAAGATAGTCTAGTACATCAATCATTTTTTCTCCTATTTTAATACATTTTACAATGCCATAAACAAATATTATTTTTAAGTTTTAAAAAATTTTGCCTCGCTTTTCTTGGAAGAATTCTGGAAAGAAAAACATAAACTAAAAATTTGAATTTGTTATTGCTTCTTTTGGCACATCGTTACCATCATTTTTTTACAACTTTTATAAAAATTATGTAATCAAGAAGAAATCAAAAATGAGAAAAACGTGTTTTTAATGGAAGATATATTTAAAATTAAAAATATCTTTTGAATGAAGGTATATCCTTCTACAACGGAAAAAATTCCACATTTTTTCGCTTCAGGATAGTCCTCTGGGATAGTATTATTTATGTTATATATCCCATATATGTCAACAATTTTCGTTTCGCATTTTGTGTTTCTTGACTCTATATATTACGCTTGAAAATTAGATATTAATATTTGAAAAAACAATCATCTTTCAGGTAATAATTCGATCTACTTTTCAGAATATAATTAATAGTTTTGTCAAGAAGCTGCAACCAGAATTCACTGGTATCGTGATACTAAAATACCTAATCTTCCAAAACTGATAAAACAAGAATATTAAAAGTAAATCCAGAATACCAAGAGTTTCTCAATTGTCAAATATTTGATAATACAGATTTTATCATCTTACCGATATTGTAAGGTGTGATTTTTCTGGTCTTTCACCAGCTTTACCGGGTGCCTCAACATTCTTTTTCTGTTTCAAAAATAGAAGATGATGCGTTAATCATTTTATTGTCAATGTAGTATATCAAAAATCATTCCAAATATGAGATGTAAACAAGTATATTTATTCACCTAATTTTCCAACAAATTTTTAATTGCAAAACCATCGAAGTTGAATTGGAATTGAACGATGTTATTCAAATATAAATAGAATATACTTACCTCGTCTGACGAAGACGAATCCCAAGAATCGAAGCGGTTTGTTGCTGGTTCTGCTTTCTTCACTATTGTTTGGATCTGTTAATATGAAATTGTTATAAAAACTTTAGGCAACTATATATAGATGAAATTGATTATTTACAAACATTTAGTTATTTGTAGTAAATGTGAAATAGTGAATTTAGTTTGAAAAAATAGATTTATTCATCCACAATACAATTTGACCTTTATAAAATTTGAATTCTATAAAAGTGTTACTCACTACGTCATCGGATCGAATTTTGCTTCCATCGATATCCATCGATTTTTCAGCCTCTTTATTAGATGATCTAATTCCTTCTTTTTCCTGTCGTATATTTCAAAATATTCAGATTCAGTATTCAAAATTTCCCAAATAAATGTGATCCAGAGAAAAAAAAAACTATGATTGTAAAAACAATCCTTTTATCTGTACTTTAAAACATAGGGACTGGGAGAGGCGACTGAAAAAATATAGAAGTGTATAGTAGATAGTTTTATCATCACCAAGGGCAGATACCAGTGTACTTTACCACGGCGGCTCAGTTCCATATAGGGTCTTTTTCATTCAGGCTGCACTTACGGGGTGGTTAGTTAATTCCTTTTAGGCACTGCTTCCAACTTTCTCCAGAAAAAATTTAAAGAAAAACTTGGATATTTTTCAAATCAATGCAAAATAAGAAACTCTTTCGTTGAAAGTTGTATGTTAGGAAGTTCAGCGAAAGCGCCGCACTGAAAGAAACCGATTAATAGTAAAAACCTAATAAAAAATGTTTATATTTTTCAAAACGTTTCCCGAAGGGTGGCAGTATAAATATTCTTCATCGGAAGATTCAAAAAAGCATATTCATATCTGTCAAAAAGCATGGCAAGTTTCAATGCTAATAAATTGGAATTATTGAAATACTTTTAATGCGCTTTTGATTGTCGATTTCTTATAAATATGATGACCCCCTGACAATAATATTTTTCAAGAAAAACTTCGATAGAAATTAATAATATTTAACCTGTTTTTCCTCAAGTTCTTGGGCCTTAGATAATTTTACAATCGCCTGGGAGGATACCATTCAATCGACTTTGCTATACAGAGACAGGAGTTCTTTTTTTCAATAGCACTTCTTGGAGTGAATCATCCTGATATGATGATATGATCTTTCCCGTTCGGCTTATCCTAACCAAGCTTTTACAACCGGGGTTGAGTGGCACTGATTAACGAGCCGGACTCGCCGGGACTCGAACCCGAGATTTTCAACCCCCCCCCCACGATGCCAAAGTGTTTAACCACTAGGCAATCGCGCCCACAAAAAGTGGATTAAAAAAACATTTCAAATTCTGTAAAAAATAATGAATAAATATCACTTGAAAATATTGAAATAATATTAATGCACATTTGTTTGTCGATTTCTTATAAATTTCTGAATATGTCTGTTATCAAAACAACTTTATGAGTCCCTGACAAGAATAATTTCAAATTAAAACTACGATAGAAAATAATACAAAAATTTTATTTGAACTCGCACCCGTATGATATAATATCTAATATTTAACCTGTTGTATTTGTCGTTCTTCCTCAAGTTCTTGAGCCTTCTTCTTCTGTAGAAATTCCTCATAAGCTTTCTTGAAATCGAAAGTTTTCTGAAAATTAAAACAGATGCTGAATTTACTGAAAAAATTATTAAAATGGGAATTAAAAGATTGGTGTCATGATATAAGATTTATAGAAAATAAAATAAATTCAAACCTACAAAAATTTCACACTACATAATCGGAAAAAATTTTGTCAAAATATTTTAATCAAGTGTATGTGTGTGTAGTTATGTGTGTGCGTCATTGTCCACTAACTACCACTGTCTGAAGTATGTATGTCACTTATTTTAATTTATTCTAATCATTCTATAAATTTTACTATAATGAAAATAAATATTATTCATAAGTTTGTACAATGCTTACCTGATTGTTCTTCGGAGAATTCTGCAAAATAAAACATAACAAGAAAAATTTAGTTTGGTTTTTAAACTAATTTGTAAAAATTTATTTATTTATTAGAAATGTTTTGAATACTTACTTACCCAGCGAGGTTTTATCGTCAAAAAACATAGAGTTAAAATAAAAAAATAAAAATCCACACAAACAAATGTATTTGGAAAAAAAGTAGAAAGTAAATAAACAAATATTTTCATAAACTTACATCTTCAGAAGTCGAAGAATTCCAAGAATCGGTACCCTTTTCGACTTTTTTTTTCGTTCAATAAGTTTTTCTTCCTGTTGGTTAGAAATTGAAAATTTGAAAATTTGAATTGCACCCGAATTCAATACATTTAAAATTGAACACGGGACGTCAATTGCTTGGTAATGTAATATATCAAGAATTATTTTCTATGAAAAATAAAACATGTTACTTCACACAAGTGTATCTAACTTTTTCATTTCCCAATTTATTTATTGGAAACCAGCAACATTGTGGAAATGAATGATGATATTTGATTAAAAAATATAATATACTTACATCATCTGAAGAAGACGAATCCCATGAGTCAGCGCCACCTCGGTTTTCAGCGGGAAAGCCCCATTTTACTGTTGTCTGGAGCTGTTAATGGGGAAATTATTACGTTTTATAATTTGTAGTTGTATAAACAATAACTAGCTGTTTTGTAGTTTTATATTTAAATTATCAGTTATCTAAATCACAAAATACACCACAGTCCTATTGACGCGATCCATCACTGTTACATAATTAATAAAAGAAGTTTCGATATATATATAATTTTTGATTGGGATACATGTGCTGTGTTTCAGAAATTCATTTTATCGTGACAAAAAAGGTAATAAGCTAAAATTCATATAACTTATGTTTGCCGTAACAAAGTTTCATGATGTTTTATTTAGTTTTAATATGAACGTTCATAATTTATCAATATTAAACATTCAGATCATACATTGCATTTCTTACATTGTACAAAATATATATAAATAATAAGTCAACTAACTCCGAAAAATTGAGCCCCATGAAGAAAAATTAGGTTCTGTGTACCCAGGAAAATTTAAAAAGTATTATTAACGTTATCGGACCGCCTTTTCAAACCAGCTTTATCCGCGGGTCTCATAGTCTCTTTGTTGGATCTGATTACTTCTTCGTTCTATCACATATTTCAAAAGGTTCAGAATAAAATTTTCTCAAATCAATGATTTCATCGCAAAAAGTTGCCGCTTTTTTCACTTTACTTATCTCTACTTAAATGCATGGACTGTAATTTTTATAACTACCTCGGTTATTTTTGAAATGAATGCAAAACAAACAACCATGTTGTTAAATTGAAAATATTTACTGTTACCTGCACTATATTTTGTAATAATATAAAACGCAACAATGTATTAGACTAACTACAAATTTGCCTCATTTTATTTTGATTTTGAACCTACCTCATCACGACTTGTCCCATCCCATGATTTCGTGCTGATTGCTGGCAGTGATGTTTTCTGCTGTTTAAAATAATAAAAATTTCTCATTAAAGTGACAACTCAAAATTTCAGAAAATATATATTTCGTTGATCGTAATTTAATTATTCTGTGACCGTTGTACATCCAGCGTATCATAAAAGGGAATGTACAAGAAAGATTCAGATAATTATACAATCGCCGGGGAGGATATCATTCAATCGAATCTGCTACATAGGTACAAGGGTTCTTTTTTCAGTAGCCACTGCTTGGAGTGGATCACCCTGACAAAGCGCCTGTACTAGCGGCCACTTATAGACGGACAGGGTCAGAGTTGTTGCAAAGATATGATCTTTGCCATTCGGCTCATCCTAACCAAAATATTACAACCTTTGTTGAGTGATGACATTGATTAACTAGTCGTACTCGCCGGGACTCGAACCCAAAATATTCAACACGCGATGCCAACGTGTTAATCACTAGGCAAATTAATCATTCACAAACATTTAGTTATTTGTAGTGAATGTGAAATATTAAATTTAGTTTGAATAAACAAATTTTTCCATCCCCAATACAATTTGACTTTTATAAAATTAGAATTCTATAAAAGTAATACTCACTACGTCATCGGATCGAAATTTGCTTCCTTCGACATCCATCGATTTTTCAGCCTCTTTATTAGATCTAATTCCTTCTTTTTCCTGTGGTATATTTCAAAAATTCAGGTAAAAAAATTTCCTAAATGAATATGGTCCAGAGAAGAAAAAAAACTACGTTATTAATAACAAGTCTTATCTGTACCTCAAAACATATGGACTGTAAGAGGCGACTGCAAAAATAGAGGAGTGGTAGGTAGTTTTATCATCACCAAGGGCAGATACCACTCAGTGTACTTTACCACGGCGGCTCAGTTCCATATAGGGTTTTTCCACTCAGGTTGCACTTACGGGGAGGTTAGTTAGTTTCTTTTAGGCACTGCTTCCAACTTTGTTTAGGGAAAATTAAAAACAAAAACTTGGATATTTTTCAAATCAATGCAAAATAAGAAACTCTTTCGTTGAAACTTGTATGTTAGGAATGAGTTCAGCGAAAGCGCCGCACTGAAAGAACCTGATTAATGATGAAAACTTAATACAGAATGTTTTTTATATTTTTCAAACGTTTCCCGAGGGTTATTAATGCTTAATATTCCAAGATTATTAATGCGAATAAATATCCCTTGGAATTACTGAAATACTTTTAATGAACTTTTGACTGCTAGCCTACCTAAGATATTAAACCCCTTGGTTGAGTGGTGGACATTGATTATCGAGCCGAACTCGCCGGGACTCGAACCCAAGATATTCAACCTGCGATGCCAACGTGTTAACTACTAGGCAATCGCGCTCACAAAAAGTTCCTAAGTTGATTAAAAAAAACATATTAAATTAATAAAAAAAGTGAGAAGTTTTTCTCCGTGAATAAATATCACTTGAAAATATTGAAATAATATTAATGCACATTTGTTTGTCGATTTCAAATAAATTTCTGAATATTTCTGTTATCACAACAACTTGATAGGTACTTGACAAGAATAATTTCAAATTATAACTACGATAGAAAATAATATAAAAATTTTGTTCGAACTCGCACCCGTATAATATAATATTTAACCTGTTGTATTCGTCGTTCTTCCTCAAGTTCTTGAGCCTTCTTCCTCTGGAGAAATTCCTCATAAGCTTTCTTGAAATCGAAAGTTTTCTGAAAATTGAAACAGATACTGAATTTTCTGAAAAAGTTATAAAAATTGGTATTAAAAGATTGATATCATGATATAAGATTTATAGAAAATAAAATGAATTTAAATGTAGAAAAATTTCACATTACATAATGGGAAAAAATTTTGTCAAAACATTTTTATTAAGTGTATGTGTGTGTAGTTATGTGTGTGTGCGTCATTGTCCACCAGACGCCATTGTCTGAAGTTTGTATGTGACTTATTTTAATTTATTCTAATCATTCTATGAATTTTCTTATAATGAAAATAAATATTATTCATAAGTTTGTAAAATGCTCACCTGATTGTTCTTCGGAGAATTCTGCAAAACAAAACATAACAAGAAAAATTTAGTTTGGTTTTTAAACTATTTTGTAAAAATTTATTTATTTATTAGAAATGTTTTGAATACTTACTTGCCCAGCGAGGTTTCGTCGTCAAAAAACATAGAGTTAAAATGAAAAAAAATAAAATACCACACAAACAATGGTATTTGGAAAAAAAATAGAAAGTAAATAAACAAATATTTTCATAAACTTACATCTTCAGAAGTCGAAGAATTCCAAGAATCGGTACCCTTTTCGACTTTTTTTTTCGTTTTTCTTCCTGTTGGTTAGAAATTATCATGTTCTTGAAATTTTGAATTCCGCCCGAATTTAATACATTAAAATTGAACACGGGACGTCAATTACTTGTAGTAATGTAATATATAAAGAATTATTTTGTATGAAAAATAAAACATGTTACATCACACAAGTGTATCTAACTTCTTCATTTCCTAATTTATTTATTGAAATTACAAAACCAGCAACATTGTGGAATTGAAGGATGATGTTTTAAATAAAAATATAATATACTTACATCATCTGAAGAAGACGAATCCCATGAGTCAGCGCCACCACGGTCTTCAGCGGGAAAGCCCCATCTTACTGTTGTCTGGAGCTGTTAATGGCAAATTATTACGTTTTACAACTTGTAATTAGGTTATTTGAGTAATTGGTTGTTTTGTGTGGTTTTATACTTATCTTCATGTCCAGTGCATAAATATTAATAATCAAATAACCCAATCACAAATTTCATTTTGTCAAGCATGGGCCACGAATGGATCGATTCTTATCGATGCAATTCATCAGTGTCACATACCTAACAAAAAAAATGACAAAGATTTTTTCGACAAATAAGTAAATACGCTGGAATTCAGATAACTTGAATTTGTCGTCAAAAACTTTTGTGATGTTTTATTTAGCTTTAATATGAACGTTCACAACAAAAGATCATTATTCCTCTAGCAGATCATGCATTGTACTTCTAATATTGTACAAAATAAACATAATAATATGTCTACCAACTTTGAAAAAATGAGGTACCGATATCAAGAAGAAAATAGGCTTCCGTGTATCTAGAAAGTTTTAAAAAGTATAACTTACATCAGATCGTATTTTCAAACCAGCATTAACCGCGGGTCTGTTAAGCTCTTTGTTGGATCTGATTACTTCTTTGTCCTGTCACATATTTTGAAAGGTTCAGATTAAAATTTTTTCAAATCAATGATTTCATCTCAAAAATTTACCGCCTTATTTACTTTACTTATCTTTAAATATGGACTGTAAGTTTCATTACTACTTCAGATATTTCTGAATTCAATATAAAACAAATAACTCTGTTGTTAACTTGAAATATTTTCGAATACCTTAGACTATATTTATAATAATATCAAACGATATAATGTATTTAAATATTTATAAATTTTCCTTATTTTATTTGATTTTGTACCTAAACTGTAACCAAAAATGACAGTGATTTTATTTGGCAGTTATGAAAAAATGATTCAAAATTGACTTTTTTGGCCAAATATGGGGTGTTGATGGAACGCACGGCGAAGGTGCGTTCCATCAACAGCTAATAATTGGCCTAAATCTCATCAATATGGGGGATTTTTTCAACTTTGGAAATATGCAATTACTGCAAATGACCAGTAAATTCAATGTACTTTTGTTACAATGTACCTTATCATGATTTGTGTCATCCAATGATTTCGTCCATTCTTTTGCTGGCAGTGATGATTTTTTCTGCTGTTTATTTGAATAAAAATTTATTAAAGTGACGGCTTAAAATTTGTAGAAATTAAATATCTTGTTAGTGATGATTTTGCGTTAGTTCTTTCTTAGGATTGCCCTAAGTAACATCCTGTGTAAGATGAAAAATATGAGGAAAAAAGGAGTGGATAATTTCACAACTGCCAGGGAAAATACCACTCAATCGACTGTGCTACAGAGGTATGAAAGTTTCTAAGTGGATTGAAAAAATATTAAGTCTCGGAGAAAGAATGACAAGTTTTTTGACATTTTCCATGCTAAAACGTGTGTAGTTATGTGTGTGTGCGTCATTGTCCACTAACTATGATTGTCTGAAGTTTATATGTGACTTGTTTTAATTTATTTTAATCATTCTATAAATTTTACTATAATGAAAATAAATATTATTTATAAGTTTGTACAAAGCATACCTGAATGTTCTTCGACGAATTCTGCAAAGAGAAACAGAATAACAAAAAAAAATGAATTTGGTTTAATCCATCCTGCGAAAATTATTTATTTTTATTTATTTTAAATAAAACTTTTGTTTTTCTCACAAGTGTATCTAACTACTTTATTTCCCAGCATATTTATTGAAATCACAAAACCATCAAGGTTATGAAATTGAATATTGATATTTGATATAAAAATATAATATACTTACATCGTCTGAAGAAGACGAATCCCATGAGTCAGCGGCAACACGATCTTTAGCGGGAAAGGCATCCTTCATTATTGTTCGGAGCTGTTAGTGATAAATTGTTACGTTTTTCAATTTGTAATTAGGTTATTTGAGTAATTAGTTGTTTTGTGGTTTTATATTTCCCTTCATGGCCAATGAATAAATGTTTATTACCAGAAAACCCAATCATGATTTTTGTCAAGCATGAGCCACAGATGAATGGCTACTTATCGGTGCAATCTATCAGTGACACATACTTAACAAAACAAAAAATTGACAAAGATATTTGACAAAATTGGCAAATCAGTTTCATATTATTTTACTTTGTTTCTGTATGAACGTTCACAATCGATCATTATTTATCTAGCAAATCATGCATTGTATTTTTATATTGTACATAATATACAAAATAAATTTATCAACATCGGTGCATTTTGGATAAAATATAAAAGGTAAAATTGGGTACAGTGTATCAAGGAAGTTTTAAAAAAATATTACTTACGTCAACGGATGGGATTTTCTCACCAACCACTTCAATGGATCTTTTCACTTCTTTGTCCTGCCATATGTTTCAGAAGATTGAAATTAATATTTTACCAAATCAATGATGTCATCGCACTCAAAATTTTCCGCATTTTTACTCAAGTTATCTCTATTTTAATAAACTGTAATTTTCATTATTATCTCGGATATTTTTTAAATCAAAGCAAAAACAAAACACTCTGTTGTTAAATTAAAATACCTGAGACTCTATTTTGTAATAATATAAAACGTAACGATGTATCTGACTAACTGTAAATTTGCCTCGATTTATGGAACTTGTTAAATACTGTTGGAACTTGTTAAATACTATTGGAACGCCCATCGAGACGCGGTGCAACTGTGAGACAAACTTGACAAAAGGTATTTAAAAAAATTCTGAATGGAATGGAAATAAGCATTTTTGTATCTGATGGAAATCATATCTGGGTTTCAACAAACATATTAATCTCCGACAAAGAGAATTACATGGTTTTCAATGTGTATAAATATCACTTAGAATTATTAAAATAATGTGAATAGGATTTACTTGTCGATTTCATATCCATCTAGATATTTCTATTATAACAACAATTTCATGACTCCTCGATAATAATATTTTCAAATAAAAACTCGGATTGAAATTAATGTAAAAAGTTTGATAATATCTAATGTTCAACCTGTATTTGTCGTTCTTTCTCAAGTTCTTCAGCCTTCTTTCTTTGAAGAAATTCTTCAAACCTTTTCTTAAAGTCGATAATATTCTAAAAATTAAAATGAAGGTTAAATTTAATGAACAAGTTATTAAAATAAGTATTAAAAAGAATGGTATTTTGATAAAAGATATATATAAAACATAATTTACAAGAATCTCAGATTATGAGAAGGATCATTTCAAGTTCTACGAGGAAGATAAAAAGATATCACCAAAATATCATATTTCAATTTAATAAAAATAAATATTATTTAAAAATTAGCTTACCTGACTTTTCTTTGGGGTATTCTGCAAAAAGAAATTTACAATAGATGAAAATCGGAATTGGCTATTAATCTATTTTTGTAAAAGTATAATAAATTATTGAAAATGTTTTTGATTACTTTTTAAGCAACGTTATCGTTAAAAAAATCATAGTATTGGCTTAAAGAATGGTATTTAGAAAAAAGTGGAAAATGAGTGAAAAAAATATTTTGCTAAACTTACATCCTCAGAGCTCCAAGATTGCCAGGAATCGGTTGCATTTTTGGATTGATCTTTTTCTTCCAATAATTGTTCTTCCTGTTGGTTAGAAATTATCGTGTTCTTTCAATTTTGAATTGTGTCCAATTTTTATATGTCAAAATTAAAAACGAGAAGTCAATTTTTATTAATGTGATGCGTCATAAATTATTTTGTATGAAAAATAAATAATAACTTGTTATTACCTGTGGAATTGAATGATGATATTTGATTAAAAATATAATATACTTACGTCATCTGAAGAAGACAAATCCCATGAATCAGCGCCACCACGATCTTCAGCGGGAAAGCCCCATCTTACTATTGTCTGAAGCTGTTAGTGATAAATTGTTACGTTTTTCGATTTGTAATCAGGTTATTTGAGTAATTGGTTGTTTTGTGGTTTTATATTTATCTTTATGTCCAGCGCATAAATATTAATAACCAGATAACCTAATCACAAAGTTTATTTTGTCAAGCCTGGGCCACAGATGGTTCGATTCTAATAGAGATTTTCTCGACAAATATGGAAATACTCTGTAATTCAGATAACTTAAATTTGTGGTCAAAAAGGTTTGTGATGTTTTATATAGCTTTAATATGAACGTTCACAAACGATCAATATTTATCTAGCAGATCACATGCATTGTAATTTTTACATTTTACAAAATGTACATAATACCTTTATCATCATCGACCCATTTCGGATAAAATATAGAAGAAAAATATGGTACGATGTACCCAGGAGGTTTTAAAAAGTTTTACTTACATCATCGGATCCGATTTTCTCACTAGCTTTAACCGCCAGTCTTTTGGCCTCTTTGTTGGATCTTATTACTTCTTTGTCCTGTCACATACGAAAGATTCAGATTAAAATTTTTCAAATCAATAACATCATCGCACTCGAAAAGTTCCCGCCTCTTTTTACTTTACCGATCTCTACTTTAATAAATAAACTGTAAATTTCATTACTACGTTGAATATTTCTGAAATCAATATAAAACAAATAAATGTTGTTGAAATATCTTGTAAAAATCTAATATTTTTGAATACCTTAGAGTATATTTTTTGTAATAATATGAAGAGCAACAATGTATTTGACTAATTATATTTGCCTCAGTTTAATATATTTTGTATCTACCTCATCACAACTTGTGTCATCCCATGATGATTTCGATCTTTCTTTCGCTTGCAGTGATGTTTTCTTCTGTTTATATTAATAAAAATTTGTTGAAATGAAATTATCTATTTTGTTGATAATAATTAAATTATTTTGCGCCGCTTATTATTTATGTGATTGCCCTAAGTAACATCCTGTTTAAAAAGTGAATGAGAAAAGAAGGGGGTAGGCAGTTTCATAATGGCCCTGGGGAGATACCACTCAACCCATCCTGCTATAGAGGTTAATTTTTTGCAAATGTTTTCATCTCAGGGTGCAGCTGCTATTTTCTACATTTTTCGTAGATTTTTGGGTTTGCTGCCGCTAGTTAGTTCTAATAGGCTGCCCTCGACCTTGTTTAGAGAAAATATGCAAAAACAAAATAACAGGCGAGAGGAAGTGGTAGATGGTTTTCCCATCGCCCAGGACAGACATCACTCACTGCACTTTACCATGGCAGTACATTTCCCTTCACCATGTCTTTTGCTTAGAGCACAGATGCCGAAACTAAAACTTGTAGTAGCACTTAGGCCGTTAGCTGGTTTGCTTCTTCAAGGCAATTCTTCCGGCCTTGAACTCCAATAAAAAATTCTTGAAAACTAAAAAAAAGAAACACAAGAGCAAACCTTTTTCGCAAATTTCTTTCTTTTTCGGATGCGGCGGGAAGTTCTCTTATCTTTGAGGGAATCCTGGTTCAGAAAGAGAAAATCACGCAAAGTTAAAATTTTGAAACTTGAATAAAAACGTCCATTCTGCGTTATATTTTACCATAGGTTTTTTATGAAAGTCTTAGTTCTATATCAGTAATTCTATTTTGTCAAGCATGCGCCATAAATGGACCGCGTACAGAGACACATACTTAACAAAAGATATTTTCACAAAAAGTTGGAGATGGAATATTACCAATATAATTAACTTATGACTAAATATTATTAAATTGAGGAATTTATACTTACCTCCTCGGAACTTGAAGCATCGTCCCACGAGTATCTGTTGGCCCCTTTGTTTTGCAACGACCTTCTTTGCTGTTTATAAAGAATATTAATAAACTTTTAAGGGTGAAAAGTTGCAACATAATTTAAATAATATCCAATGGTTGCTTATGTACGTTACGAATTAGTCTAAATCCTCTTGCAACCTCTTGTCGGAATTCAGCAAGTGAAGCTAATTTTTAAACAGACATCAACAACGATAATATACATTATTGTACCTGATTTACATCATATTTGCTATTGATCTGGATATTTTTTCAGTCCCATCAAACTTACGAATACACGCAAATAATATCAGCAAACAAAATTTTGTAGAAAAATTATATAAAAATTGTGTTCAAACGTCACTCGCATAAAATATTTAATACTTTACCTGTCGGATGCGACGATCTTCTTTTCGCTGTTGAGCTTTTCTCTGGAGAAATTCTTCAAAATCCTTCTTTAAACTGATACGTTTCTAAAAATGAAAACAGATGTTATGATTATTTAATACAATATTAAAAGGAGTGATAAAGTACTGTATGGTCGCGCCATCGCCCAGAGCAGATACCACTTCATGCACTTCACTATAGTTATTCATTGCTCTGTGGGATGTTTTCACTTGAAGTGAAGCTGCTGGTACTTCATTTTGTACTAGTTTTTTGCCACTTAGATGGACGTTAGTTGGTTGGTTATAGGCAATCCTTCCCGCCTTGCTCAGAGCGAATTAGGGGGGGGGGGGAGTTCTACAACAAGCTCAACTACGATAGATTCTTTGGGAATTTTTTCAATTCTTATTTCTACGATAAGACAACGACACAGAAAATTACCACAAACTTGAAATACATATAAATAATGCTATTTTTTCAATTTTTTAATAAAATATGTGTATTTATGTTATGTGACATTGTCTACCTGCTATTTTAAAACCTTCAGGATAAAGCATGCCAGTGACATGTTTTTATATATTCTGCCCATTCTCATATATTCCACTATAAAATAATGATTCGTGATAAAATAATGATCTTAATTGATAAGTTTAAACGATGCTTACTTGATTGTTCTTTGAAGAATTCTGGAAAGAACATGAATTAAAAAATTTAAATTTTCAATCAATCTGATTTAATGAAAATTCATTTATTTATTTGAAACAGGTCCAGCTATGCAATTGTCGATAAAAAAAAATACAAAACATCAAAGTTGATTCAAAGAATGTCAAAAACAAATGAGAAAAGGTTACTTTATTCATACCTCTTGAGAGCTCGAGAAACCCCAGGAGTCGGTTAGATTTTTTATTTCTTCTTTTTCTTCCAATGGTTCATGGTCCTGCTAGTTGTAAATTATCATTTTTTTTAGTTTTAATTTTATGTATTATAATAAAATATAAGAAATTATACAAAATTTGGTCCAAATTTTATGTTTCGTTATTTGATAATTTGATTTCTGATCAGCCCAATAAATAATAGACTTGATCTGTAAGCAGTAATCAGACATACCAATTCCCGACCGAGTCATATAATTTCGGTCAAAATATGTTTTGTTAAGAATAGGCCGTTAAGGTGCGGTCCATCTGTGGCCCGTACTTGACAAAAATAAATTTCTGAATTAGGAACACCGTGACCCATACAGGTAAGTAAGTCAACGGAATATTAACGAATATATATCAGAATTGATAAAACAACAAGTTATAAGCCATCAACTCACTCTGAACCATCTTACTAATATATCAAATATTGTTTTATAATGTTATTGACTTTTTTCGATCTTACCAATGTCTTGGGTAACAGAAGAACTCATTTATTTATTGAATATTATGTATCAATAATTATTTTGTATCGAATATAAATATGAAGTTGATAATATTACTGTAATGACAGATAGGACAGACTAATAAGCAAAGTGTCTATTACATTCAGTGCAAGAAGACTAAAAGGCAGTCAAATGGATTTTAATCTTCTTGAAAATCATTTTTTGATTCTGATAATCTTGAGCCTACAGGATCACTGTATTAACAAAGCAAACTTTTGTCATAAAATATAAATCTTTGCAAAGTTTACAAACCTTTCCACTATCTTCTGGTTCCTCTTGTTTGTTTTCGTTTAATGTGAAAGATATATCATTCAGACCAGTGCTGAGATGCGTAGAATTGACTTGTTCGTCAACCTAGTGTTCGTGATTACGAAAAAATACAACATTATACCTGTGCATCACATACATATTCTGTATACCTGTTATGCACAAGTAGAAGTGAAAGAGATGCACATCCTTTTTGTAGCTCAAATTGAGAAAAAAATATGTGAGATCAAGTTATTTGAACAATTACAAGCGAATCAAACTATACTCTAGTCTATAGCTTTAAGTCTAAACACAGTTTAACATTTTTTCATGTGTTGTTTTTGAGTGTCAAAAAATTTTAACAAACATACAGAAAAATACTTGATATACAATCAATCGTTTATGGTTTATCATAATTTGACAGTACGATGCAGGGTATTGAATTTGCAAAAGTTGATAGTGTAGCAGTCGAACAGAGGCTACCATGTTGGCATCGCTAGTTGAAGCTACCGGGTTCGAGTCTCAGCAATTTCGGTTCGTTAATCCATGCTTATTACCCAATCCACTGTATTAACTCACGTGCACTCGTCCGAACCGCGGATGCAACACACTCCAAACAACACAAGTACGGTTCGCCTATTAGTGGCTTCTGGTAAAGTACCTTGTTCAGAAAAGATTAAAAAAAAAACTGCTGTCACGAAATAAATCTATATAAATTTTGCAAACCTTTTTGCAATCTTTCGTTTCCGTTTGTTGTTCGTTTATTGCTAATGATACAACATCCGGACCCGTGGTTGAAAAGAAAGATGGTACATAAGGAGGCACCGACGATAAATCTAGGTCTTCTCCCTGACCAACTTCTGCATTCTAAAATAATATGTAAAAATCACAGGTATTTTACTCGTTGCATGATGAATTCTTGGGTCACATGTTTTATGTATTTAGAATAGGACATATTTCTTCAATCAAGTACGAGTTCGGACAACTTATCGTGTCACCTATAGTATTAATTTTATTTATCTTTCAGTGAGTAATCCATATATGCCCGATAAAATTACTATCAGCTTGTTGAAAAAATTGCAAATTACTTTTGGAATTCTGACATCTTAAATTCTCATCGAAAATTTCATGATCCGATATTGAAATCCATGTTTTTATCAAGTGACGTATAATTGATTTTTATTTCGGATACGCACAAGAAAAATAGATTGGATGGCAAGAGCTATTCTCTGAAGCACCATAAACAGCAAAATATAATATAATAATAATTTTACTTACTTTATTCATTCCAACGAAGTATTCATCTTCATTGTCGTAAACTGAACCGGGTAAGATCTGTAAAAAATTTATTTAAAGTGAAAAGGCGAGTTAGGCATATTTTTGTGACTTATTTTTTATTTTTTGTTTATGGTAGTTTAGAAGACTTTCTATCTCTTAGAAAATTATCTGCATAATTATTAAATGGATACAGTATGACACCGCTACTCGGCCACAAAAGACGTTATTACAATGTAAATCAACATTCTCGTTCTCTGAGCCGATAGTACTATGGGCTGTCTAGGGCTGGACAATACGATTCCGCAATTCGGAGCCGAATTTATTCGAATCAATAGAGAAATGAACTAGAATTTTCATTCTTAACGAGACAATGCAATCGATTTCGGTCAAATTTTAGCAAAATCGAATATACTTTTCGTTAAAATATGAAAATAGTTGCTCTTAGATTCTGGAGTGTGAATTAAAAATACACAATAAACTATACATTTCTCGATTTTCACGATGGAGACGATTTGTAATTCTAAAAATGATATTTGATATTTACGTGGAATTAGTGATTCGATCTAATTCGAAAAAAATTATTCGGATTGGAAAACAATTTTCTGATTTGAATTGTAACTGATTTGGTTTTGCCCAGTTCTACCAGTGTCCAGCTCATGAACCAACTCAACCCGGAGCGCAAAAACTCAAGTATTTTATTAGCGAAACCGAACTAACCCTGCTTCTTATAATAACCGTCGGTGGAAGACCTGTTCTATTCAATTAGGTGATTGTGAAAATGAACAATTTAGTATTAATTTAATGCGTAAGAATGAAAGAATGAAATATATTTACCGGACGTGGACATGTGCTGATAAGAGACTTGGGTTGAGAAATCTGAAAATAATTCAATAATGTTATAATCTACTTTCAATAAGGAACAACGCATAAATTGTAATTTAGTTTAAATGAATTCTACGACTGAATCAACACAATGTTATTTTTGCCAACAATGATATGATGGTCAGGTGAACACGAGTCGACAGAGATGTCCTATTCGTAAATTCAGGTATACTGGAATTTTGAGTTAAAGTCATTTCGTTTTTTGAATGGTTTTGGTTAATTTTGCAGCGAAATCATGATATATTTACTGGATTTACTGGATGCAATATATTCGTTTGTTAGATTTCGCAGATAAATAGAGTCTTCGATGGACAAAAAATCTGTCTCCCATTCTTGACACATAAAACTATCGGATAGTACAATCTGGTAATATTTTGCAAAACAAAAATACTTTTTATCATTACATATAACTTACACATGTTTCATTATTTGCTTCTCTGCGCATAATCTGACATATAGGAACTTGACCTTCTCTCTGAAATGCATTGGTATAAAAGTGGATGAAACCAACACGAAATATAAAAAAAGGGGGGAGAAAAATATATGAGCAATACTTTTTTTTCTCTGCAGATGCGGGTTTTAGGGGTGACGTAACGTTTTTCGTGCGACTACAGAGATCAAAGAAGTGGTAGGTGGTTTTGCCATCGCCCAGGGGATATACCACTCACTGCACTTTATTGTAGAAGTTTAGTTCTGTTCGGGACAATTTCCGCTAAGAGGTTCCTCGATTTATAGAATCTCGTTCCTATACGAGTGTTAATTAGTTGGATCCTTTTAGACGCTGTTTTCTAGTTGTTTGGAGTTTGATTCTGTCATAAACTAAAATCAAACAAATATATATTTTGGACCATATTCAGAATAAAAAATCCATTCTTACCGGATAATACCGCTCCACCCTGTCTTTAAAACAGCAACAGCAACAATTCTGAAATATAAACAAAAGAATATTTATTTATTTGTGGTGGTTCAAGGAACTATTGTACCGTAATGAAAATGATACTGCGAGTTTCACTATTGTGGCCTTCAACGTACTTTGCGAATATTGTCAATTTATACTTCATGTATGATATATTGCCTACGAGGGCTCCGCCCAGATAATCCACTTGGAGGGCATTTGCTGTGTGCTGAATTTCGTAATAGCTCGACATTTATGTGGTCGATAGTCTGTGGCTGTTCTTGCTTATTGTGAACATAATTACATATTATTGAACTCACCTTTTTGATATGTTGAGTGAGTTTCCATATGAGGGTCGGTTGGTCCTGCAAAGAAGAAAATAATATGATTTGAAAATATGTAAAAACTGATCAAAAGTAATTTGTTTTCGATGATGAATGAATGAACAAAATATATTCAAATATCAGTAATTTTTTTTATCTAAAATGTAGAGACAATATTCTATTTATGAAACGAATTTTTAAAACACGTAAACTTCACTGTAAGGCCAATCTTATTTCTAAACATATAGTGATGCTGGTAAATCAAAAAATATCTTTTAAAAACGACAGATGAATTGAGAGCAACCATGGGAGAACAATATTATTTACAGCGCGAATACCCCATATCTTTGTTGTGATTCGCGTAATATGATAAAAGGAAAGATAAGAGATAATGGAAGGAATAGTTTAATCATTAATGGGATACTGAAATGCAAAACATAGTTTAAATTTTAATAGCGAATATTAGTACCTGAGGCTGCAAAGCTATCTTGGGTTCAACCGGATCATCTGGGACGAATAAATTCAAGAATGGGTCTTTCCATTGACCATCTTGAACTCCCTGAAAAAATACAACTAAGAGAACCTTGTTTGGGGACACGTAAGTGAAGCTATTAGTCATCAAATCATGCATTTCGGTTAATACGATCGTTCCCAATCGTCTGATCCACCGTATCCAAAATTTCTTGTAGATTATTATGGCGTACGTTTCAGAATTTGCACACAGTGGAATCATTTGTAAATTTCTTTTTAAATTACAATATACAAAATATAACTATTCTGATTGGTATGTAGACCGTAAACTTGAAAATTTTTTTGCAATAAAATATCAGGAATCGATATTAAAGTGTTTGTCTAAACCACTCACAAGAATGGATCACCCCGACCAAGGCTCTGTACCGGTGACCACTCATAAACGAACTAGGTTAGGGTTGTTTGAAAAATATGATCAAACCAGTTCGGCTTAATATACCCAAGTTATTACACTCTGGGTTGAGTAGTGGGTGTGGATTACCGAGCCGGACTCAGCGGGACCCGAATCCTAGTTTCAATGAATCATTTGTTCTATCCTCTAGCCAAAAAAGATGTTAAAAGTGGTAAAATTGTAAAATATAAACTATTTGACTTGCCTTCTGAACAGGTGGTCTCCATAAATCGTCGAGTTGAGTCTGTGATAAAATGAATATATGAGATACACATACATGAAATCACACTAGCATACTTTTACAAATTAATAGTGTTCTCCATGAACAAGAGGATTGGACGAAGTAACAGATAAAAACGCAAAAAAATGATTTCAAATGTGAGAAGGAAGTAATTGGCCTACCTTTTCATTAATAAAGCAAACGTATAAAAAAGTTTTGACTTATATCAGATTTGTCGAACTGGTAAATCTGTGTTTGCTAAATAAAAAAAGTTGGATCGAGTGAAATCAAAACACACGATTCTGACCTTTATAACTCTCCTCGGCTGAATGAGATCTATGGCGAATAAATTCGAGAAGAGACCTTTCTGCATTTTTTCGCCTTGGACTCCCTGTAAAGTGTAAAATAATTTATCGCCGTTATTTTTATTTCGTATTACAATGATCATGGGGAGAATGAAATGAAAACGATACCACATCAAACTCTCCATTGTCGTCAAATAATTACATTGAAACAAAACCAACAAAATTATCAGATGTCTGTTACAATACTCATAAATTTTATTCTGTCAAGCATGATCCACAGATGGACCGCGCCTCGGCAGCGCGATCCATCAGTTACCCACGCTTAACAAAATATATTTGTTAAATATTTTTCTGACTGTGACAAAATCTTCATTCTTCAAAAATTTACAGAATTTTTTTAATTAAATTGAAACAAAATACGAGACAGGAATAAGAGACCGTTGAGACTTGTTTGTTTGAAAAAATTAGTACGAACGGAATTTCATTTCAACATTTTTTGTTTGACCTGCGATTATTTGGTTCTTTTCCTACAGTTGGCTATTGCGCAAATCAGGAATGACTGCTAGTGAACTTGCTTAAAATTGTTTACTCCTAGGAATAGAATTTCCTCAGGGACGACGAGAGTTTTCCATTACGTTTAGTTTATTCTTCTGTTTGTTTGTTCAACTTTAAGTTATTTCTTATTGCTACAAGGCAGCTGCTTTCGAGTTTCGAGTAGATGTGGACTGATGCGCCGTTTAGAGTTTTCGTGCTTTGTGCTAGCATTGATAGGGATTAGTACTATGGTTTAATTAGGAATATATTAGATTTAATGTTGCTATGGTTTATATTTTTAGATCATTAAGTGAACAATTAAGTGCCATTTACCTGTCGTTAGGTTGGTCGTAAACTTTAGCAACCCATCTCCATTACCTATTCCAGTTATCATTTTGGATATCTAAGTCATTTCACTGTTAAGAAGTGTGAAACATCATCCGAAGGAAATATTATTGAGGCTCTGTAATCGTCTATGACATCGTATATTCACTAAATTCAACTTTATTATAGTAAATTGTACGTGATTTATAGGACTGTAGTCCAGTATATTGCGGAGTGGATTGATATTTTTGTTTGCTTCAGTATACTTCTATTAAATTCACGTTGCGGAGTTGCTAATATCGAGTTACCCGGCAGGAAGTTAAAGGGCCTATTTAAAAGCGCGAAGTGTCACGACCCAACACGTTATATAGCCTCTTGTAAGAGCCTCGTCAATTGTTTATAATCTAAAAAATATGATCTTATTTTGCCGTTGTTAATTCGTTATATATATATACATAGCGTGAGAATATCGTCGAAAAAAATCTTCCGATATAGACTGATTCATTTGCCTTCAACCGTTTACAAATATAGAACTGTTTATAAAAGATATAATAAGAATCTATCAGCATCACAAATTTAATCTCTTGAAATATTTAGTATCGCTTCGAATTATCCTTGATTCGAATCGATTCAATTCTAAATTCTAAAACTTATATCGCTAATCATCATTCGTTGAAAATTGTCGAGTACAAAAGTAGCAATTCAAATCGTACATAAGAGTCGCGACTAACAATTGTCAGTTCTTACATAACTTGTTTGCTGAAGATAGTACGTGTACACGTGCAACAGAGTTACCGGGAAATGTTAGCGGAACGGTCGAAAATCTTAACAGAGTTAATATTGAGTATACGCTTGTCATTAAGTTACTTGGCTTGGGTGGAACCATTCTGAACTTTGTTGCACATTTTTACCTGCGTATCAAACAATACATAGAGGATAAATAATAGTGTGCGGACAGTAGAAGGTCGAAACACTGGATCGATAGTGGGTGTGGCTATACCGATACATATCTTTCATTTATTTGTCTTATGCTAGTATTGGTCTGGTGACATCTATATAATTAGAGCATGGGTCCTTCTAGTTAGGGTGAGGATATTCTGTCAATTTTAATTTTGATGACATTCGGGAATATGATACTGAACTTAATCCTGATAGAATAGATAGATATATAATATTGATTAATATTTTTAAACTTGTGAATTCTCCTTCGGTAGCAATGCTGTATATCAGTACTAAGACACAATTAAGGAGTTCTTCCTAAACAGCTGATACAGTCACATTTCAATCCTAATGCGTTATCCCACCGTTCCTGTGCTAGCCAAGCAATCAGTCAGCAAGTGCGATCGACCGCTAAGCCAGGTCGTTTTATTTGAAGGCAATTGTTCCGTTGTAATAACGCGCAACTTCTTCAGAACTATGGTTTGATGTTATCTGTCCCGTTCGGAAATTTCATCTTGTTTGGCATAAAACGCACCTCTCTCAATTTTTAGTAGTACATGCACGAAACAGGACGGTAATTTTATCCTAGCACGTATGGTGTGTGACATCCAGTTGTAAATGTTTTGCGGCGCCAAGTACTTGAGGGTTGACCAAAATACGCAGCCAAAAAGTGTGTTGATTTATACTGTTCGTATGTGTCACGCATGCTCTGCACTGCTAACATGGTTATTTGGTATTGGTATTGTTATTTGGTAACATGGTTATATTGGTATTGTAGTTAATGTGTTTGTGCATTGTGAAATTGCACTCAATCGAACTGCATCAAAATGAAATCGCACCAATTGTGATAGCACACAGTCAAGGAAATGTCTTGGACCAGATTGCATTCGGTTAAACTACACATATTAGAATTGCGTCTAACAGATCTGTCACCGTTCGAACCCGGAGTTTGTAGGCGGTTTTTCAGTGCCTTGTTCCACTGGATGCTACTCGACTGCATGATTGTGTGTAATTTCATGTGTATATAATTCATTTGTGTACTGAAACATTCTTCGACACACCAGTGTGATTCAAGCACAAGTCCATTTAAGACGCAACTAAATTGTGGGGGAGATTCCACTGGGTGCAATGGAAATGAGTTCAATTTAGCTGGCTGCAATTCGAACAGGTGCATTATCAAATATACCCACTCAAATGAATGTAATTTCTTTGGGCGCAATGGGCAAGTCTGCGATTTAGTGTAGAGCAATGCAAATGTGTGCAACTCCTATGAGTAAATTTTCTTGGGGGCAATCCTCTGCAATTTAACTGGATGTAATTGTACTAGGTGCGAATGTATGTAATTTCATGAAGGATAATCTCTGTGTTGGTACTCACACACACAGTCGAGTGTGATAAAAACAGAATCGGGATGACTGACAATGTAGCGCAAAAGATAAATCCAAACTACAAATTATACAAAGCTGAACAATGCACAATTCTCCCAAATATACTAAGTAGATCGCTAGCTACTTCAATTGATATTGTGGAGTGTTCGTCAAACGCTACTTTCGATAGTCGATGCATTTCAGATGTAATCAACTCATCTTTACAATTTTGAAAATTGTAACAAAATATAGTCATAACGAACATTATGTATAAAAATTATTTGATATTCGATTTCTCACCTCTGGAGCGCTCCTTCTTTTGAATAAATTTCAACTGGCTTTCGTCTTCTACATACATTTACTCATCATAAAAACTGAATGATTTGATATCTACGCGCGACATTATCAAATTATATCAGAATATTTCATTTCTTCAATTGTATTATTGATTTTGCAAAATGGTATTGTGACGTCATAGGAAACATACAAATTCGCTTTTTATAAGATCATTGGACGGGCCGACCGTTGACATAAAATGTGTCTTGATGAATATTCAATAGACCAGTGGTCCCCAACCCCCGGTCCGCGGACCGGTACTGGTCCGTGGGTCAGTTGGTGCCGGACCGCACAAGGAACTGTTAATTAGTGTGGGAACCCCTTTCATCACATCATAACTTTGGTTTATCACATCACAAGCCCTTGTTATGCTAAAGTTCCTGAATTGTTATATTGAGCGTATCAGCTAGTTTTCCTAATTTAGTATCACTTGCCCATTCTAGCAGCCGAATGCCTTTTAACCAGGAGAGTAAGCTTGGTACATTCAGTTTTTTGGAGGCTTTTTTTCACAGGCTGGGGTTTATAGCAAGTATTCAGAGTATTTTTGCTGAGGATGGCGGAATACCCGGATATCGCCACCACAGCGCTTAAAAGCCTATTACCATTTCCTACATCCTATATGTGTGAAGCGGGGTTTTCTGCAATTGCAGCAACCAAAACGAAACAACGGAATAACCTGGACGTAAGCAAGACACTTCGAGTGTCATTATCTCCTATTATCCCCAGATGGAACCGTCTCGTTGCAGAGAAACAAGCTCAAGATTCTCATTGATTTAACGATGGATTGAAAAATTTGCAAATTTAAATGACTTAATATTCGTTTATGGTTCAAATAATTTTATTTTGATTTATTTCATTTTTGCATGTTCAAATAAAAGTTAATTAAAAACAATCTGTGTCTCCCCCTCTCTTTTGGTGGGCCGCGGTAGCATAATCAAACGTGGACCGGTCCGCTGAGACAAAAAGGTTGAGGACCACTGCAATAAACCATATAAAAACTTTGGTATAAAAAGTAAACGATTGGTGGAAGAGCGAAAATTAATGAACAAAAGGCTCTTTTGAAGTCACTGGGATTGACAATAGTTTAGAACTGGAGGAGAAATTTGAACAATTTCCTAATTCAACCATAACAATAATATTCGCTAAACAAATTCCGGGCGAAAAATCAGTGAGGACAGACATCAAACACAAATCCCAAAGCGACTCACAAAGTACAGAAATAAAATTGAAGTATCCCTTCCCTAATCGTAGTATGTGCGCTTTTAAATCATGAAATTATGTTAGAATACGAACATGCAACACGTGTGCTCATCCTTCATCCATTGAGGTTAAATACGACGTGACTGTGCAAGTGGCTTAAACAAAGCGCTTTCTATAATTTGAATATGCGCGTAATTTGAATATGAAGTTTCCCAAGTATACTTAGTTTACCGAATTTATAATATACTTCAACGTAATTTAGAGATATATATGACTGACCTATAAATTTCCCGAATTTCTTATTTGGGGTTTTAGGTAGTAAATTTACCAAATGAAATATATAGGTAATTACAAATAAATTATGTGGTTACTGCGTGAACGAATGGAAGAATCATTTTTTTTTTGTAAATCAAAGAGGTAAATCCATGGATCTGATGCAAAACCAACAATTTTTTCGTTACGGCGTACGTGAATTAGTTTTAACCTTATTGGTTGTAAAAATGGAAGTTGTAGCACAAAATATTTGGTTGAAATACTGAGTATGAAGTCCTACTAACTTGACGACTCCAGTTTCTCAACAGTTTGAATTACAAAAAATGATCAGTAATAAACTAATTTATTAACATTGTTTGTCTAAGAGAAAGTAGGCTAAGTAGGCTAATGGCCACTCAATAGCAAAAAACTACTACCAGAAAAAGAACCAACAAAGGTACTCCGAGCGAAACTGAACTGCTAGACTAAGTGCATTGAGTGATATCTGCTTTGAGCGATGGTGAAACCATCTAACGTTACCTCTTCTTTGTTTCCCTTTAGTCGCCTTTTGCGACACGCATAAAATACATTAGGATTATTAAGTTAAGTTACACCGTACTTTTAGCATTGGCATCCTCTGATTAGGATGAGACTATTCTGTCGGTTTCGATTATGATGACATTCGGGAACACGGTAGGGTGCTAAGCTTCACTAACTTTCATAAGTTGATGTTAAGACCTAAAAATTCCACATCGACCCATGCTTAATCGGGAGTCAATGACAAGGCCTATAATCTACTTGTAGCATAGGCACCTTCTGGTTAGGTTGAGAATATTCCGTTAGTTTTAGTTTTGATGTTATTCGGGAATTCTTGATCAATAGCCTATCTTTAAATTCATTAATCCTTACCTCGGTAGCAACATTCTCTATCGTCAATAATCCACACAACATTCAAAAGTTCTTTATAAACAGTCAGTACAGTCCAGAATTTAAGTCTAATGCTTTGTCCCATGGTTAACGTTATTTAACAAGAACGTCTGGAGCGAGCACGACCCGCCAAGGCTAAGCAGAGTGATGTACCTCCTCGAGTAATACCTTTCCCCGAGCGTTGATTTTCCTGCTTACTTCTAGGCTGGAAGCTTTTCACTGGATTGTTTATAATGACGTAACAATGTAAATTTAAAATATCGCTCAGACAGATAACAGACGAAAATGCAATAATTGCATTTGTAAACACTTCCAAATAAGGAGAAATACTTGAGTAATACCGCTATGGATTTAATTTTTGAAGCGTACCGTTGATTCATTTCCATATTAATTTTACCGTGTAGATCATTTGAACTTGTATAGAATATTAAAAAATGAGTAGAAAAGTTAGATTTAGTATTTCGTCAGTGACCCAAATTTAACAGGTGAATTTTCCAGAACGGTTGTCATGTTGGTGTTACGATTGAACCAGCTAGAAATATTAGCATTTCCAGCATAATCCACAGATGGAGCTTATTTTGGTGGAACAATCCATCAGCAACTCATACTTAACAAGATATATTTAGTCAAGTAAACCCTAACTGGGGTAATAACTTGGGTAGACTGGGCCGAACTGTACAGATAACACAATGATGTGCTTAGGTGATAGCATCTCATTCTCCTTGGGAGATCAAAAAACTTCATAATCAAACCCTGTTATGACATAACAGCCTAATACTTTTCTGGACAAATTTGCTTTCGATGCCATTCATTTTGTCATGCATCACAACAATCAGAACAGCTGACATTCTGATTTGAGCATCTACGGGCCACTTTCCATCAGCAACTGATATTTAACAAGTATGTACGGAATTTATTTGACTGGGATATACTATTTTTCTAAAAAAAATTATTTTGTTAATTACAAGTTGTTGATTGATGACGCCTTGTTGCAAGATTTCTCAGTTGCTCAAACTAGACAACTCATGCCAGGGTGGCAGAAACTTGGTTTTCTTCAAGTGTCCGGAATGTTGGTAATGGACAAAAGTTTCAATCATTGCTATTTCATAGCAGTGTTGATGATTTTAAATTTTTTTTCTACAGTTTGATTACAGCAAGTGAGAAGGAAACATTTAAATTTTCTAGACACAGATATGTCATAAAATATTGTCAATTGGCTAAATTTTCTTCTGATTGAATTCATCTTCTTCCAGGTGTCCTAGAAACAGAGTAGATGGCATTCTGTCACACCGACACAGGCGAATCATAAAATAGCACAATTTTTCTGACGGGACTAATGCTAATTAGTAATTAATTTATCACCCTTAATTAGCTCTGTATGGAAGAAAATCGTAAAATGTAATTGAAGTCTTGTACATAGCTATCTATTCGCAAATCAATCTTCACAAAAATAGAAAAATTAATTTAGGAAAATAAAATATTTAATCAAACAAACTGCATCAGTTTATAAATCTGTTAAGAAGTTCGAGAAGTCAAAGGTTATCGTGGAGTTACTGCTTCCTTTACCGACGAGGGCGATGTTTTTGTTCGAGGTTTAATGTTATCTAAATCAGAATTAGAGATAACTGTAGATTTCGTACCGCCAAGGGGCGGGCCATCTGTGTAATATGATTGATAAAGTCGGGTTTCTGTCCACCTGAAGAAAACTGTATTAAAGCTTCAGACCAGAAAAATGACTTGATGACTTTGCAGCATGACTCGATTCTTAGGAAAAATGCAACAATCACAAAATTTATTTCACATTTTAGAATACAGTACCAACAATGAAAACATACATTGAGAAAACTCACTCCACTTCGCAAACGAAGTGAAGAACTGAAGACTTATTTCCCAAAAGCGTGAGGAAAAATAGTCATTCCGTCGGGTCTTGCGCCCGTCACCTCTACCGAGACCAGTAGGTTCGAGAATAGCTGGAAAACCGGCATTACATACGCTCTTTCGAATATAACATTAAGAAATGCATGCTGTGGTCGTGGAGGGGATGATGCGCTTGTCCATCAATAACACATCCACATTTACTCTTGTGAGGAGAACAAATGGATGCACCAAGTCTTAAAGCAATACCAATCTCGAAGGAATAGCCATCTAGATGTATGTCTATTTACGGCCATATCCCAAGATCGGTGTTTTGCATGATAGGCTACTCCAGGAAGTTCTGGAGTTACCTTACCTTCAATGAAGTTTTCTAGAAAGCTTTCTTCAATGCCCGATGTAGTTGGGGTACGAAGGATTGCATTGATTAAGTTACTCGTCAATATCACAGATGAGAGGCAAGATAAAACTATTGAATATGGTTTTCCAACTCTGATGTCGCTTAGTTTAATAGATAGTGTTGCCTGTAGCCATTCTTCATTTTTACAACGTACATTCGTTATCGTCAAATTGCATTGTCTCTTTTTCTCAAAGCTTCGGTGTGTTTATAAGAAAGAGAAGACAAAAAAGGTACAAAAAGTTTGAAATACAAAAGTAGTTTTCCACCCACACAAAAGCGGTATGTTTGTCTATTATTTATAATCGATCTAGTAGATCTTTCAAACAATCCAGTTTAGAATGAATGGCGGGATACGGTTTGGCAATATGGGAGATCTGAGAATGTTCAGATCAGATCATTTAGTGAAATTGTGCACGATCGTAAAATATCTTCAATTACGAGAGCAAAAATTGAAGGACCAAATGAATCGCATCGTTGAATACGGGATTCAAAATATAATGGTGATGTATCGGCATAAGCTTGGTATATAAATAGATACATTTTTGGAATATGTTCCTTGACTCATTCTAGATATTTATCTCCCCGTAGACTATTAAATACGTTTTAACATCGAGTTTAACCATGACCCTTCTCTCATTTAAAGATTTAACAGTGTTTAGATATCGTCTGGAAGCGTGAACCGCAGCCTCCCATGCTCCTGTGCTACCAAAACCCATTGACGAGGCTGGATTATATTTGACAAACGGTCAGCTGTAGCCGCCAAGCCAACTTTGGATGCTAGTCGCCGAAATGTGTTGTCCACTGCAATCGACCTGATTCCGAGGCATTAGTTCTTTAAAATACAAAGAAAAACACTAAAAAATTGTTGTGAATGCCTAGGAACTTGGCTTCGAAGAGCGACTGATGTCGAAGAAGTTATGACATCCAAAAAATATTTCCTAATTCAGCAGTTGGAAGTGATATTAAACATCTTAGATGAACTATACCGAAATCAGACATTTCTCAGATGTCTGTTTCTATTTACAGGTTTCTGCACTTTTAAATGAGAGTTTCCTTTCCAGGAGTGATGTAAAAATTAGTGATCGAAATCATCGAAGTCGAAATCATTATCAGTACTAAAATGGATGTTTGCTCAGATATTAGTTTTTAATTTCGAACGCGGGCTGTGATAGTCCCGCACCCCTGACGTTATGAAGACACATTATCGACTTCGTGAAATTTCAATCACGCCGAGCACAAAATTATCGCTATCCTTACCGGCTTTAAAAGAAGGAAATTAAATGAATATTTAGTAATTTAAAAACAAGAATTGGCAATATCGAAATCGTCCTGTGTTGGAGATCTGCGCGAAAAAATTGTTACCAATTAAATTACTATATAGTGTTGGATTGTAGAAATTGTTGAATTAACGCTGGTACTATTTAAGAAATATAGAAGCTAAATTTTACATAAACAATTCATCTCAGTACAGAAAATCCACGTCTTCAAGTAGGCATATTGCGGGCATCATCTTATATATTCGATGATTGACAAAACACTCCCTCCCCCATCAAAAAGAGAGGTCCCAGTTGCGGCACTGCGCCCAAAAAACTGTGCCGGCAGAACTGGTAGAAGGTGAAAGGCGGATGGTCCTTTTCGAGATGTGCAAGTTCTGATAAAAAAAATTTCAACTTTTATTTTAGGTCCACTCGCCAGATTTGACACTTTCCGTAACCACTGCCCAAACCCACTATATCACAAATCAATGAAAGTTTATAAGGAGTTTTATTATTTTTTTTTGTATTTTTTAATGATAAGGGCCGTTCCACGTCATGTAATAAAGATCATAACTTTCTACAAATGAAATACATCGGAACCTTCAAAGGTTCGTCATAAATACACACTTGTTTCACCTACAGGAATCTTAACATTCATAAAATGAACGTTTGACGGCAACCACCCGAATTTAAAAAACTCCGATAACAAGTTCGGACATCTTGCGATGATTGTAAACACACAAGGACAAAACTGATTTGCTTAAATTTGAATATAATATTCTTTCATTTTCAAAAAATACAATATGCAGATGAAGCTAACGCGTTATTTTGAGACTGAAAATATCACAGGGATGGAATGTGCGCAAAACAGGAAATCTACTAACGCGAGGAATTATTAAGTACACCTCAACTGCCACTTCAGGGCCCGACGACGAAGATTCATGGATATTTTTTCTGAATTGAAGCGACGGAGATTTATTTTTATTTTGAACTTGAATAGTCACATACTTTGTAAGAAAAAATCCAGTAATATTGTAGTCATTTGACAGTGGAATTTTTGATATTTGATGAGACTGAAATATAACTGGAATATTTCTCATCAACATAGTGGTTTTAAATTTTCGAAATATACAATTACTGCAACTGGAAAGCGAATTGACTTTTGACACACACACACACGAATTGACACACTTTTATCCCAGTTTTAGCTTGATCAATAGACTTTTAACTTGTGAATCAGAAAAATGAACAACGCATATATTGCACCCTTTTCACTGTAGAGAGGTAGTTTATGAGACAAAGCACAAATCTTTTATGTAATGTTTATTACATATATAAGCTAACGTTCTTTTGACCATGTTTTGTATTTTACCAACATTGGAACGCCCGTAATTTTAATGAACTTTGGCCCCGAATCACTATGCTGTGAGTTTGACTGCATCGCGATGAAGTAAAAATGATAGCCATGGCGAAAGTTAAATTTTCGAGATATTTCCATTTTTAAATAATAGAATGCAAGACCGTGTGTGTAGACCACATTTGTCAATGGCGCCAATGACCGTTTACTCAAATGCTGTAATGAGATACCTGATCGCGTTGGAATGTAATAAACACTATAGTGTTAAATAGTAATTGGCCAATTGAATGGTTTGGCATTTTGTAGTCCAATACGAATCCCACAGTAAAATATATTCGTAAAAGAACTGTCGTTTTTGGTAAAATAACCATCCATATACTGAGTTTCAACCTTTCCGAAAGCTTTTTGATCAAGATACATCACATGAAATGACAACCAACTTAGATAGTCTACCGGATCTTTCGTCGTCTGGAGTCATGATAAGATCGCTTTCAGTTGTTATGCATCGGAACGGAAGTGAAAAGTATGCGATTGATGCACAAACCAGAAATAACATTACATCACCATTGACAAGTGGTAGAAAAGATAATCGTTATCGTGCATGAGATGTGCAAAGAGTAACGAATGAACCGTACTTGGACATTACAATATAGAGGAGATCATAACTCCAGAAATCACAAGTTGTATTTTATTGAAGAAAGGGTCAACCATAGTAACGAATTAGATTTTCTTTTTCACAAAGACATCTTGAACAGCATCATGGGTTTTATGAACTCTGATCCCCAAGAATAGTAGAACACAGAGGTAGCACAAGCCCTGGAAGAAGGGAAGTTTGTGTGACTCACATCTTTTGTTAAGTATGCGTGATCGATTGCGTCGTAGAAGTGCGATATATTTGAGGCCCATGCAGGCTTGATGAAATAAAACATCATCTCGGATTACGAAACACGATGTAAGATTTTGAGAAGATGCTCACATAAGAAGACATAGTGAATAAAT
Source organism: Styela plicata (assembly GCA_963675895.2). Taxonomy (NCBI): domain Eukaryota; kingdom Metazoa; phylum Chordata; class Ascidiacea; order Stolidobranchia; family Styelidae; genus Styela; species Styela plicata. The sequence goes on along the minus strand of OZ023147.1, from coordinate 24,106,196 downwards.
TTACTTCACATAGAAAATAAATTAACGAGCATATGAATAGCGTTGAAGTTCCGGATCAAAACATTGCGAGCACCCTCGCGGGCTGGATGAAGTTTGACGTTGATACACTGAGGGACCCGGGAGTAGCAGATGCCTTCCAAGCCATAACTGGAGGAAGGTTTGCACACTTCATTGCCACCGAGACTGACATATACACAGACAAGAGCATGTTAATCAATCCTTAAACACAACATTGAGAGTCGCAGGCGGTCAGATTCGAAGCCGAAGAATCGAAAGTCACACAACGCAGTAATAGGAGAGAACCAAGGAATGAAGAGAAGGACACACATATTTCGAGACGATAGACAAAATACTGTTCGGAACTATACAAACACACAGTCAGAGGAAATCCTTGTACTGAGTCCAAGGTGTTAAATTCAGGAAACTGTTTGAGAGTTACCTTTAACATCAGCAAATCCTCTACCACATCTTCGTGGATTTAAAAAAAGACTTTGACGGGGTTTGGCCAAGTCTTATCGGCAATCTTGAGCGTATACAAAAACAATGCCAAATTTTTCAAAGGCGTAAATTAGGAGTGTTTAGTGCTCAGTTTGCCTCGACGGCAGAATAGGGAAATGGTTCGGAACAACAGCCGCGGTTGAGCAAACGCGTTTACTGTCTCGTACGTGCTACAACGTCTTCTTAGAAAGAGTTATGACTGATGTACTAGAAGACCACAGTAGAATATTTCGCTTCAGAGGCAGGAAAATCACAAATATGCGTTTTACCGATGACATCGACGTACCACCCAGCGGTTTGCGCTACGGAGATCAGTGACGCAAAAGCACGTAGATGAACAACGCAGATATCATTGTCAGTTGAGGAAAGATTGAGATCATCAACAGCTCCAAATAACTTGAATCAGTTTGTTTGAACTGAAGATCAAAGCTAGAATTGACCGAACAACAGCTGCAACGACGAAACTGAGACCTATAAGGAATGACAGAAACTTTCCACTCAGCTAGAGGAACAGACTGATGTTCTAACTGGTCATCTTAACATTTATGTATGCCTATAAGTCGTGGACATTGAAAGCTGATTCTAAGAGGATTCGGGGAATTGAGATGAGATATAAACCGCACGTTCATCGTCATTGTCATATCGTACGAAGATGCCATTACAAATGCTGAGATGGAAAACATAAGTCATAAGCTCAGTGGAGTTTCATGAAGATCACCCAGTGAAGAGACAGAAACTGGAGTGATATGAGCACGTCACAAGATTCACAGGACTTGCTGAAACGTTCCTGGAAGAAATAAGGAACCGTATACGGAAGGTGAGGAAGACAGAAAAACATCATAAGAATGGAAAGACGAAATGGCGGGAGTTGGTTGTCAGATGCAGTGATATCTCTATTCTCTACAGTCAACCGCACGATAGTTAATTGGGTTGAAGATAATGCAACATCCAAATCACAAAACCGATGGGTATCAGAAATGCCAGCCAAGTCCGACCAGCACTTACAACAAATTTGGATTTGTTTTACTATTAGAAACGGTTCAATCATGAACTTGACAACAAATTTGAATTTGTTCATATATACAGAACAGTTCGCCGGTCTGGTAATGGTAACCGATCGATCACTTTTCTATCATGTTTTGAAAATTGCGTTCCAGAGAATCTTATTTTCACCAAATTGTGCATTTTTAAGACTGGAGAACGTTCCAATTTGCATTGCAATGACAAGAAAACGATTAATTACATCAAATCTCGGTTCATTTGTCCATAACGCCAATGACCGCTTGCTCAAACACTGTAATAAAATGACGGATTGTGTTGGAATGTAATACGCACTATTATGTCATATTGCAATTGTTCAAGTGAAAGGTTTACCCGATAGTAATACATCTTGCGGTTTTGGTAAAAGTATCATCCATCTACTGAGTTGAACTTCACGAAAGACCAAGAGACATCACATGAAATGACAACCAACTCATACAGCCCACGAGATTCCTCCTCGCCTGGGCTTCATTATATGACCGATTTCTGTTGATATGCCCCAGAACGGAGGTGAAAAGTATGAGACCGATGCACAAACCAGAAATAACATTCCATCATCATTGGCAAGTAGTAGAAAAGATAGAATAGATCATGTACAATATGTGCATATACTAATGAGTCGTACTTGGACATTGTTTGAGATCTTCAAACAAGTTCCATTTTATTGAAAAATAGGTCATGCATATTAATGGTTTTGATTTTCTTTTTCATAGACGCGGTGAAAATCATCATGGGCGTGATGAACTTCAATCTCCATAAATGGAAAAACACAAAGTTGGTACAAGCCTTGATAGAAGACAAGTTTGCTATACAAACTCGAAGCCATGGGAAATGAATCCAAGGCATACCGAATCCAATGCGTTGAATTTCTCGCAGCACATTAGAAACTTTGAAGCACTGAAGAATGGGACGACAACAGAAGTAACATCCCAGTAGGGTTAGTAACCTACAAAGTACGAGAAGAGATATCATGGCAAGCATCCCGACTACAGTATGCAACAAATCTGGTAGAGAAGAGAATGGCCAATACCACGGACTCAATATTCGGTCATTGCACTCCCAAGAAAATAACAAATCACTCGGTAATAATTGCCGCACCATCAGCATAATAAGTTACCTCAAACAGATACGACCAATGCAGAAGAACAAGCAGATGAACGTGACACAACAGGACTGGTCCTAACCTCAGGAAACTGTGCGAGAGGTACATTTCAACATCAGCAAAATCTCTACCACGTCTCCGTGGATTTTAAAAACTTGGACGGGGTCTGGCATGCAGTCTCACGGCAACTTCAAGGGTATACAAAATTAATGACCTCAACTTCTCCATCGCAATAACCTACTATATGGCAGTGTCTTTCGCTCAGTTTGCCGTGACGGGAGAATAGGTCACTGGTTCAGAGCAACAGTCGGGTTTGAGCGTGTTTACCATCTCAATCGGGATACGTTTTTTTAGAAAGAATTATGACTGATCTACTAGGAGACAACAGTAGAACATTCCGCATCAGAGACAGGAAAATCACAAACCTGCGTTTTACCGATGACATTGACGTACTACCCCGCGGTTTGCGCTACGGAGATAAGTGATATGAGCATGTCACAAGATTCGCATGACCCGCTAAAATGTTTCTGCAAGAAACAAGGAACCGTACACGGAAAGAGAGGAAGACAGAAAAAGGGAAAGAAGGACACCACGAAAATGGGTTGAGTGGTATTCTGAGGACAGGGGCAGGAAGAAATGGCGTGAGTTGGTTGTCAGATGCAGTGATGTCTCTACAGTTGTCTTAAACGCGGAATAGTGAAGTGAATTGAAGATAATGCAACATCCGAATCACAAAAACGGATAGGTATTGGAAATGCCAGCCAAGTCCGACCAGCACTTACAACAAATTTGGATTTGTGTATATATACAGAACAGTTTAATCTTGATCTGGTATTGGCAACCGATCGATCACTTTCTGTCAGAATGCTTTAAAATTGTGTTCCAGAGAATCATATTTTCGTCAACTATGTATTTTTATAAACACGGAAAAAAATCACAAAATCTGTGCGGAACATTTCCGGCCTATTGTATCTCTACGTGAAGGTGCATTCGATCACTATTTCAAACGTTTGAAAATGGGCTAGGAATCCGTCATAGGCAGTAAACGTACGCTATTCCTAATACCGAAAAAGCGTAATTCACTACCTAAAGGATAAAATGCAAACGGCTCCAATCAGAAAAAATCCCACTAAAAATTGATTTGTCTATCGCCGTTCAGGCGCAACTATCATCGGGTAATGCTTGATAAAATGATTTTTTATGAGGACTGAAGTTTTATTTAATCTTAGGCCACCAACATAACAAAAGCTTTTAACTTAGAGATTTTGTGCTTAGTCTCATGTACTAACTCTCCTTTTTTTAGGACTTTGAAAAGTTCTACACTGACAACCTGCAACTTGGCATATCCACATTTTGTATTGTTTTTTATCTCGTTGCTACCATGTGGTAAGCGCTTTAAGGCTAAGCATCACTGGTATATATAATTTTAGAATTGTTCATATCAGACAATCAAAAAATACCTATTTTTGAGGTTCAACGCGGGCAATCTCAAATTTAAGCATTTCAATATTTTGTCTAGTGTTTGCCTCGTCCTTACCATGTGATAAATACTTCAAAACTAAGCATCGCCCGATGTCATCTTCAAATTTTTCATACACTTCTTTTTGGACTAACAAATTTAAACGTCGACGTTTGAAAGCCCCGGAATCAAATTGAGTTGCATTAAATTATAAATTTGGAATGTATAAATGCGAATTGAATAATTTTTGTTAGGTAGGATGTTGCTCTTTATCATTTGACGTGAAACGACCCACCCCTAAATTTTTTAAACAAAAAAGATAAAAATTAAAATCGCTGACATTTCTGGAATTTAGGTGGTGGTTCTCCAGCTTTGTCGATTTCGTCGATCAATAGCTGTAAATAAAAACAATATATTTGTTTTAATGCAAATATTTATCAAGATTATTCGCCTAGTATACTCCGTCCAGGCTCTTTTACTAATCCAAGGCATTTAATTTTGTCAAGCACAACGCACCGCCGCTATTCATCATAGTAAATAAATGATACTTTAATGCGCAATCCATCAATTACCGAGGGAGGATTTTTATTTCGAAATTCGATCCAGTCAAGACCAGAAGCCGAATCAAAAACGGATCAACTAACGACTATTTTTACATCAAATAGTTGGTACAAAACGTGATACCAACAACTGCGCAGTGGAAAACATTCTTAATAGAACTAAATCCTTATAGTAAAGTGAATTGCAATACTATTAATCATGGGGTAAGTAGAAACATTTTAAACTGAACAGCTTTAATTTTGAGTGCAGTGAGTAGTATTTGCGCCGGGCTAGGTAAATCTTCTACGTCAGTGCTTGCATAGAATAAACAGCAAATAATTTCAACCTACCTGGGCCTCATAATCGGTGTCATATTCAATATCTTTGACATCTTTTATGATTTCCTGATAAAATAAGTTTTGTAGACAGAAAATTACTGGAGCGAAATGATTAACATAGTAAATCATAAAATCAATGGTCAATAGGACAAATGTGAGAAATAGATAAAAAAAGCATAATTGAATAACGATGAACAAGAAATCAATATAAAATATCACAAAAGCTTTGAATAAAAAAATTCTGCATTCACTTGGAATTTTAAACAATCGTTTAAACATTTTTGTTGTTGTTATAGTCTGTGGTAGAATATGTAGTTTTGTTTTTTCACAATATTATCATTAATCCTAAGATTGAAAATTGTTTGATATCATATTTATTATTAAACTAAAGAGAGAACTTTATATGCAACGAACCTTTTTAATGTCTGTGATTTCTTTTGACATAGCAGGACGTGCATTGTCTTCGAGCAATGGTGAGTTCTGCAGAAGATTTTTAGAAGAAAATTAAGACCAATTTATTTAAATAATGCGTCAAATTTTAGGACCAATGGGCAAAATGGTTTTTCCAGCGAAAGTTAAAAATAAAGTTTGAATATCGGAATGAGACAAATATTTGATAATAATGATATACAACTTTAAAATCGAACTTTTCGACCAATTATGAGTTGTTGACCCATACTTGGCAAAAATTCCAAATACGTGGCCACAATCAGAAGATTTATTTTGTCAAGCGTAAGCCACAGATGGACCGCGTCTCATCGACGAGGCCTCTATTAGCAAGAAACCAACAGATACAAATTGACTAATGATGACAAAGACAAACAATCAAAGGTAAACGATATTTCACTCGATTTCACTCGACAAGAGTAAACCGACTAAATCGAATATAATTATAATTTGTAAAAAATAGCAATTTAACTTCATTTTACACGTTATGGTATCTGTGGCCGATTTACAAATGATTTGAATAATTTGTGCATTGAATCGATTCGAACCATCCAACTGAATTTCGCGGTCGTACGTATCACATTTATTATATTCAGTCAATGATAATATTAAACACATTTCAATTCAAATTTTATAGAAACAAACCTTGTTC
>OZ023147.1:24062008-24087923 GCA_963675895.2 Styela plicata | reverse complement strand
GCAAGGCTGGTAGTACGGTACGGTACGGTACGAAGTTCGGTACGGTACGATTGAATTTTCCGGTACGATAGTACGGTACGATTCATTTTTCAATTTCCGTACTTGGTACGGTACGGTACGAAGTTCGGTATTTATTCCGTACCGTACCGTACTCTTTTTCGTACCTTCGCATTACACTTTGTCCTTCGAATTCGAAAAAATAATTTCATTTAACATCTATGTTTTTTCTTAACGGGATAATATAAATTGTGTTTAACAAAGAATTTTTGAACTAAAGGGCAATTTTAAAATGATTAAAAACGGCGCAGGTATGGTAATAAAAATGCAACTGATTCACTGGAGCTGATTAGATGAGCTATATGTCGTATATCGGTTTTACTGCAGTGGCGTAGAACTTTGTGATTGCGTGGAAATAAATAGGCGCGCTGATTTATGACGTCTTAATCTGAATGCATTTTTCTGTAATAACGAAAGTTGGGATAGCCCAATTAAAATCGACAAGATAAGCAGCATTCATAACACTAAAATCACATTATCACGTGTTATCAATTGTTATCACGGTGCCCGAATATACCAACTGCAATGGCGGATACAGAAAAAAATTTGGGGGGGGGGCACATTTTTTCCAACATGTAAAAAAGGCTTTCAAATTTACAAAAAATAGGGTGCCGGAAGCGCGCAAAATTCTATTGAGAACGAAACAAAAATACATGTTTTAACAGTGAAATAAACATTACCAGACCGGAAAATGTATCTGCGCGCTGGAAGCCCGCTGAAATTTTTGTTAAAATTGAACAAAAATTTTCACTTTGAAGGCTAAATGCTACGAAATATACAAAATTAATCAGGGAATATTGCGCAACGCTTGAGCCCGAAAATGTTAGGAAAATTAATTAAAAACTCTCTCCCCCTGACCAACTATGCAACTAAGCTAACCAGTAACCACCGCTATTTGTTTGTACTCTGGCACGCAGAAGTATATTATCAGAGCAGAAACATGAGAATATAAAGATATATTTAGGCTGTTTTGAGTTGGATGTTGGCTGATGCTCATCTTAAATAGAAGATATATTTTGTAAAAAAAACAGCCAACTCAATATAGACAATGGCATGTCGGGAATACGTCTGTCTGGTATGAAAAAATAAATAGCATTATTCGGCGATGTGAAGAGAACGTAAATTGAACCAGAAATACCAGCGGCACAAATGCACAATGATAATGTTCTTATAACCATGCCTTCGAACGAGACCGTGCGAAACCCATGTGTGGTACACAACGAACATTTTTTTGTCGAGAGAGAATTTCTTGTGACGACACAGTGCCAGATTTTTTCGCGAAAACTGTGCTCATCCTACCACCGGTCCACCATTTCATATCATACGCAATGTGAACAATGATATTGGGGTGACATATGCTTAATTACGCGCATGTTTTACTGTCCTGGATTTTAAACCAGATGTCATTAGCTGCATCACTTTGATGTAAGATGTTGGTGATGTTTCTTGCATTGGCCAGATCTTACAAATAAAAGCTGATTTGGACATTGGTAGTTGGTACGGTACGAAATTGCTGCTTATCGAATCGTACCTGTTTTCGTACTGGTACGAAATTTAGTACGATAAATGAAAAATATTAATCGAACTTAATTTCGTACTGGTACGAAGTTCGGTACGATGTACGAAAAAAATAATATCGTACGGTACGGTACGGAAAATTTTCGAAAGGTACGGTACGAAGTTCGGTACGAAATTATTTTGCTGGTTCGAAGTACGATAAAAATTCCGTACCGTACCGTACTGCACCCTTGGATATCAGTACTAACGCTAATGTACACAGCAGAAAAGAATATCAAAAATCAGTTCGTAAGTGTAACTTGAAACAATGACTGCACATAAAATATTTAATTGAGGTCTATGCTCCTTCCACGCCATGTAACATGAAAATAATATTACAGTAAGGTATGTTTTATTTCGAATTCTGCCAAAACAAGCAACGTTACCAGCGCAACAAAACAAACATATGGACTGGAAGTTCGGTAAGAAGCCAGAACTTAAATAAAGTTGAAACATGTAGAAAGTTAAACGTCAGCACTGATCGTGCCAAACTACACACAGAAGCAAGAAAAAAAGTTTTCGATGGAACGAACACTCCCTCGGGCATCGCTCTTGCGGTCTTGTTACAGAACAATTATATTCTAGTGTGCGACAAAATCAAGATTAAACAAAAAGAGGACCTAAAAGTCAGGGCATTATAGGTGCAACTATAAATATGTCTGAAATAAAGCCAAATTCACATGAGTGTGTAGTAGGCGAAAAATGAAAAGCAAAAACGGGAATCATATATTACACAGTATTGTACACAATCAGAAAATTTATTTTGTCAGATATGAGCCTCGACGGCGCGATCCCACAATGTCCCACGTTTAACAATACTTGTTTGATTAATATTTTTCTGTCTAGATAAAATGTATATAATAAATCACCACACGGTAATATAAGTCCCCGCAGTAAATAGAACGTAGTATCGTAGAGTATCGTAGAGTGGAGTTGTAGTCCAACATACCAGTATTTTCAAGTATTTCTACTGTACAGTGCAGCGTGTTTCCGTAAAGTATTTGTTCTACTCTGTAATGGGAATCTTGTTGGGGGTGTTGACTTAGATCCAACAAGAGCTAGACACGCACATTTGTAGTGACCATGCATCTATCACGTGTTCCAGCTACCGGGAGGTGCTTTACTGGGGACACACCCAGCGCGGGATACCTCGTGCTTTAAATGGCTGAGTCATTGAGCAACTTTTTTTAGTTTTTTCGTATTGTTTCTTATGGCCTATCCGTGAATTTACCTCGGGCTTACAACCGTTAGGCACGGACCTTTGTAGCGGCTGAGTTACAGCTACCGAGAAGTGCCTTGCTGAAGGGATTGCTCGGTCGTGACGGCCAAGCATCGAACCATCGTTGAGCAAAATGATAAATTAAAGTAGGTGAAAAACGTTTTTAGCGTCGTTTCGTGGTTATAAGTTGGACATATGTTGTTGGAAACATCCTTTTCGATCATATATTTCTCCTCGGCCACCAATGTTCATCTTGGGTGTCTATGATTTTTATTATATCGCCTTTTTTAAACGACAATTCTCCATCTTCCTTTGCAACGAAATCAAAAAGAGCCCTTGCTATCTCATGTTGATTCTAAACAAAATCAAAAAATACCACGGATGAATTTTATTTTATCTAAGTGAGTATCGAAAGTTAAAGGTCTCTGGATCGAATCCCGGCGGGTCTACTCGCAAAACCAACTGTCACTCAACCCAGGGTATATTGACTTTGGTAGGCTCGATTATACGTGAAAGTTTTTGGAATCCCGTAACCCTTTTCACCCAAAAGTGGGTGCTGGTATAATGGTTGTCGATTCCAATAAGTGCCCATTAAACACTGGCTTCGGTATGATGCTTAATCTAGTTTCTTATTGTTTTTGACCAGAAAAAAAGTATAAAGGTTGCTACTTCTTTTTGTTAAGCATGTGTCGCAGATGGAACGCGCTTCGGCAGCGCGTTCCATCAGTGACCAATACTTAACAAAACTTGTTAAATTCTGATTGGGAACCCCTCTATTACAGTCATGTCTTTAAGATATATAGTTTGGGATCTCGATACTGAAGCAGCTCGATGGTATTCAACAAGCTGATTGAGAGAATTGATTTAACTACCCAGAGAAAATATTTCCCAGCGCCGTCTCGTAACACTTTGAAATGTTGGCATTGGTTATTGAATCTATGCAAAAAAGTGAAATATATTTTTTTATTTTAAAAATTGTATTGTTTAAAAAACTTTTACCGTGCAGGTAGGACCGGGCAATCCAATTAGATTGGCTACAGAATTACCCCAACATATTTCCTGCATGTTGTAATAGGTGACTAAAAGGGAAAAAGTGATTGGTGATTTTACTATATCCCAACGCAAATGCCACCCACTGCCCTTCGTTATAGAGGTTCACTCCTCTCGGTATACTTCCCACTTAGAGTGCAGTTGTACTAGCTCTTTGCAATTTGAGCAGTCGTTAGTTGGTTTCCTTTTGGCGCTGCACCCGGCCTTGCTTGACTCGAATTTCAATAAAAAAGGTATAAAATGGAGTTGAATGCATATATTTATTGAAATATGTTGAAATTCTTCTACTTGACGGAAACACGGCCAAAAATAAAGTTAATAGTGGTCAAATTTATGTGAGCGTTTAGATTGCAAAGAGTAGCTTTATTCTCAACTTTAATTCTGTATTGAAAAATATAGAGGAAAAAATAAACAGTTTCTGGGTATATTGATCTAGTGATGTTATCTGAATCGAGAGAATAGCTGAATTAAATTCAAATTCTGAACTATTCGGTTTTGCCCAGCTCTACATGCAGATAATATAAGTTGCATTTTAACTGCAGTACAAATCAAGAACTAATAATGAATCAATCAAAAGTACAAACGTATAGAATATTCCAGATATGAAATAGTAGAAAAATCGCAACTTGCTTACTCAAATATTGGAAGGAACTTCGGATATACACGAAAATGATATAGCTCTATATTTATAATTCGAAATACAAATTATTCGTTTATACTTATCTCGAGTACAGGCAGGGCTGGGCAGAACCGAATTATTTGGGAATTCGAATCTGATTTGAATGATTTTTTCGAATCGGATCGAATCATAAATTTCGTGTAAATGACAAATATCCATTTTTACTATTACAACTTGTTGCCATTGCGAGAAAGAATGTATAGTTCAAGAAATTTATAGTTTATACTGCATTTCAATTCACACTCCATGTCTAAAAGAACAATTTTCATATTTCAAATACAAAATAAAATCGATTTTGGTCAAACTTCACCAAAATCAATGGCATTTTGTCGTTAATAATGAAAATTCTAGTTCATTTAGCAAGTTTTTGTTCATATGAACGTTTTAAGATTGATTCGAAAAATTTGTGCTTCGAATCGATTCGAATCATCGAATCGAATTGCCCATGCCTAAGTACAGGTAGTTATGGGTATTTCCAGATACTTACCAGGAGGTGCAGAAACTACTAAAGAGAATTAGCCACAAGCATTTTAGGTCGCTGAGGTAATTTTTAAAAGCCAACACAAGAAACTTGGAATTACTATTGGACGCTTGGATGGCAGGAAGAAACACATAATTTTCTATTTGAAGCACATTTTGGCGAAAACCACTACACAATCAACTACACAAAACGGAATTGTAAAAATATATACTGAATATAATAGGACTGGACTGAGTATGATAGGAACATTTCTGACGGACTTCGCCTTGGCGGTTCACTTCCGTTTGTATGTTTTCCGCTTGAAGTACAGGTGCTAGTAGTATATTATATAGTCGCTCATTGGCATTTGAATGGGCGGTAGTTGGTTTCTTTTAAGAGATGCTTCAGACTGCTCATAACAAAGTTCAATAAAACAAATACACACACTTGAGTGAGAGAGAGAAAAATCTCCAGCTGTACTTTCGCTGTCTCTTATTAAGAATGCTCCATCATGCTGTTCTTGTAAAAGAAGTTCTTCTGACTCTACACGTTTGATTTTTCCATAATACCAACTAAGAAGTAACAAATAAATAAGAAAGTACGATGAGATAGAAGTATTGTCAGCAAATATCCCGGAAATGATCTTTCCAAACACAAAAAAGATCATCTTGTTCATATAAAATAATTTGGCGTTCACAATCAGCAAGTATATTTTGACAAGCACGAATAGAAAATGAAGATCCGATCCGAGATCCAAGTTTGGACCACTGATGGATTCATCTGTGGTCCATGCTTGATAAAATAACATTTCAGATTGGGGATTTGTTAAAGTATTGTAGAACTGTTTCCATGGCAGAAGTGAAGATGACTTACCATCGCGAAATATTGCGAGAAACTATACAAATATGTTTTGATAAATCCGTTATCTTTTACTTATGAGCATGGCTGCGCAAAACCGAACTATTTGAAATTCGAATCTGGTTCGGGTGATATCGAATCGAATCATTAAATCCGCATAAATAACAATTGGCCCGTTTTTAATCTGAGTATTGCTCAATTCTCAAAATATTAAAATTATAGTTCCTATATTTTCCGATAGAATTTGAATATACCACTTCATTAAAATAAACTCTTGCTAAGCAGGGGACACTGATGGATCTTACCGTCAAGGCGAAGTACATCTGTGGCTTATGCTTAACAAAATAAGATTTTGATTGATATGACATAATTATCTGCGACTGATTCGAATAAGCTGTACTTCTAATCGATTCGAATCGCCGAATTGAATTGCCCAGCGCTACCTGTGAGATTTCATTTGGATATAAGTTTTCGGAACAAATCCTTCTTTGCCGCTTTGTTCTGCTTTGTACCAGTTCTTATCGTCGGTCATATTGAGGATCTATTATTTACGAAAGCATTTATTAGTAAACGACAGGTACAGGTAACATTAGACGAGTTAGCGATGTTAATACGCTTGAATGCGTCCCTATCCACCTGGGTTCGAATCCCGTGTGGGATGAATATATGATGCGAGAGGTCTGTTGGACGCCTCGCCGGTTCACCGTGGTTCACGTAAGCACTGCTTACGGCTTTCTCCACCAACCATGTCCATGCACAAAAAAACTGAGTTAAAATGTTAAGCTAAACACTCTCACCCTTAATTGGTAACTGGTGTTTGCAGGAGTTGGTGTGGTTCGTTATGGATACGCCGTATTCTTGGTTTTTCTTTCCCGAAGGATAAAAATGAATTCCTATCCCACGATGTCTAAATATCGAGTGTTTGCCACCAGGAGTTTGCACCACATATACACAGATGATATTTTTAAAGTCTTCCATTTTTGACACGCTTCGCGCACAATATTTGGTCCAGGTTTCATATGTTACTGTATTTTATATGAGAATCACGGTTGCCTTATGGCTAGCGTGCATGCAGGATGTACTGAAGGTAGACACACCTGGTCGAGCGAGAAAGTTTAAGCATCTAAAGACGCGTATGCTGTAGCACGAACTCAGTGAATAATATGCTGTGAATACGAAAACTTCATTTTACAGACCTAATCAAAAAATCTTTTCTAACAGAGCAAAATCTCGGTACGATCAATCTGCGGCCTTTCTGTAATATTTGATTCTCAAGCGAAGCAGAGATGTTTTTTGATTAAAATAGTTCTTAAACATTTCCTCGACTTACCTTCAAAATGGAGTTTCGTTTAAAAGGCAGCTCATCTTCATTAGTGCCTGACGGGATAAAATCGTGAAGAGCAACGGCTTCCATATTTAATCTATACTCTAAAATGATAAAAAAAAGAAATAAAAATATTCTCTTAATCCTGCTTTCTTCACAATGACCCACGTATAGTTCGAAATATTCCATTTTTCTCACGATCGGAAAAATTTTCCGAAGCTGTATGAAATTTTTGCACGCTTTCGGTGTGTGTAGTGCTCATTTCTAATAAATTAGCTCGTTTGATAGATTGAAATCTCAATTTTGAAAACACGTTAATAAAATTTAACAAATATTTCGGCTATGAAATTAATTTAGCCTACAATAAAATACGAAAAGCCCACTTTTGTCTTATTGTGAAATATGCGCAAAGATATCGTTTATCACGAATTTGATATTTTTTACTTGCATCAGTAATTTTTTGCGTAAACACTAATAAACCGAGAACATGGACACGGCAACCACTGGTTGTCACCATTTGCTCGAAAAAACAAAACTTTTGATGTGTTTGGTCAAAGTATCCTAATAAATTTTTCATTTCCCTGTTATCATTCAAGGATAAAAAACACCCATTCAGCTTGCCCCAGCTACAGTGCAAAAATACGCTGTGTCATCCTCAAATTTTGTTCGGTTCTGACCTCAAATGCATTAACAAATTTTTTTAGCTGATCTTTGAGTAAACTTGCTGATTGAATAGATATATTAATCATCACTGATTCAGATGTGTTATTTTTGCATAATATCCATTTATAATTAACAAAATATTAAATCATCTGTATGGTCACCATATATGAGAAAATCTATCAAATTACCTGCAATTTTTCTGGGTAATTTTTTAGCATTATTGAATATTCTGTTTTTTGCTTATCTTTTCTTTCATATTAAGAATATTCTTCCATAAAGACTTGTGAACCGGTTTTCCCTTGAGAGATCTTGGTTGTATTTTATTACGCTAAGGGTCTTTTCAAGACTTAGACTTATTCAAGAAAGATGTGTAGTTCTTTATAAACAGTGAAATACAGATTACTGGCTATCATTTTAGTTAACCAGGTATGAAAACAACCGAGGGGGTATTTGGCATAACCTGACGCATATAAGCATAAAAGTTTATCAGTTATTTCTACAGTAACCTATTCTTTCTGGTTTCTTTACAAGCATCCAAATGGCAATAGCAAAAATGGTTGTACAGTGCTTTTCGTTCGGGTGTCCGCTGATTTCTTCTGCTTATTTTCTATAATTCGTCAACAATCCACAGACCTGATAAAATGAAGGGGATATGAGTGAAAAGCGCCGCTGCCTATTGGTTTGTGATTTTAAATCACTGCCGGCGTGGGGCGGGTGATGCCCTTCCTTCTAAGTTTGGAAGGGGGACAATTCCCTTACGGATTTTGAATATAATTTTTAACTTTCATTATAATATAAAAAGCTTTCGCATTTTTGGCAAGATATTGGTTTCGGTATAAACGTTTTTTTTTTTCAAAATGACGGATTTTCCACAAAAACTCCAAAACATTTTCTCGCCAAATGAAAGTTTCAATCTTGATCTTTTTTCTTAGAACTCCCAAAACTTGGGACCCTCCGCCGCCACTCTATTAAATAATAGGAAATCAGTGAGCCGTCATCGAGCCATGAATCACTGCGCTCGCCCTAAAATATAATGATAATAGAACAGTTAACTGTTGTGTTCTATTATCAATGTATTTTAGAACGATACCAGGATCATGTATGAACACCATACTAGTGCCAAGTTTGAAACAAACAAAAATTATCATGAGTATTTTATGAGTGGAAAGTAATTACGGCCCAATTACTTTTTCAACCAGTGTTGTGAACGAGTCAATTCACTTCAAGTCCCAAGTCAAGGAACACGCGAGTTGCGAGACAAGTCCAAGTCTTTTCAAATGAAATTTAGAGTTGCAAGTCGAGTCAAATCACTGTACTTGCAAGTCAAGTCGAGTCATACATTTATGAGTCGCAGGTCGAGTCACAAGTCGATTTCGAAATCTATCAACGGTAAGGACATATTAATGCCACTTGTCACTTTATAAGCACCCATTTAAATCAGCATCTGATCATTATTGGGCAGGCGAACACCGATTTCACAGCAGGGCACGTTGTATGTTTAATATTCTTTTAGAAGGCTTGCCTGATATTTGTCTTGAATACCAAATACATACGCATTCAAACGAAGCAAGGAGAAAAAAAAATTTATTCCTGTAAAGTTGAATCAAATCAAATATTTTTTTCTTATTATTAAACGCCCAAAAGAGGCCATGAATACTATTGCAGCCAACAAGGCTCAATTTTACCGCGCAAAAGACGCGGCTAGATGCAAATCGCAAAGATGGACATTTTTTTTACTTTAAACACGCGTATGAGTTATCAATGTGAAACGGAGTATATGGAATTAAAACATTTGCAAATATCTGTTATACTCAATATTATTTAACCATACTCATCAACTCCTTTAAATCTTCCGAAACATTTATCACTATCACACACATCACAACACATCTTTTGAAATTTCTTCTCTAACTATTGTGTATATATTACACTGTGTTTATTCGCTTTTTTTAAAACAAATATTACTGCACGCAAATTCTTTACCCCGACTCCCAGTCTCGCGAAGGGAGCTAGTTATGTAGCATATATTAGATTTAGATTCACTTTATTTTGGATAAATTCCATGCTTTTTTGAATAATATCACGATAAATTCACGATGTTCTAAATTATATTACATTGGCACGATTATAACGCGTGGCTAATTAAAAACAAGTACGAGCCAAATTATTTTATTAGACCTTCAGAGCAAGTTTTGGCCATTTCAAAATGACCGCATAACAGGTTTCCTTAGGGCATAGAATAGAGGACAGAGCTATACGAACAGGCGTACTGTAAGAATTACAGGCCCTTAGCCATCTGGCCAAGCCGTTTACTTTTATACTGGGTTCGAATCAATTGTAATAATATCTCAATAAATACATTGAAAGACCTGGCTTATGGTTGGTTAATAACATCAGGATGGACGGGACAGACAACAACTACAATAACAATAAATTAGCTCCTTTTGTACCATACTTAGGTACACGACAATGCTCGTTATCCTACATGAACATTGAATAATAGTTCAGTTATTCAATCCATAATTTCAAATTGTCAAATATTTTATCAAATTGAACTTTTACTCTTACGCTCTGGGTAAAGAAAAACATTCCAAGTATTAAATATTCTCGGATGAACACTACAAAAATGCTCAAAGTCAGTTGATTCCGAGGAATACCTAAGGTGCTGCGACCATCAGAAAGTGCTTGTGTCCAATTTGAAAAAATCAGCGTTTGCTTATAGTCATAGTTTATTTCACGCTTCTACCACACATTGATTTTCAGATCTTATTGTTGAAAATTTAGCGTTGATAGCCTAATTAATGGTCGATCACTTTTGTGTTTTATTTTGTGTGGCTCATGCCCTTTAGAAATCGCGGCAAAGGATTTGCGCACGTTTACCTTTTATCGTTCAGAGGAAGCAAATGCCTGGTCTTCAAAATTATTATAATCTTGTCTGACATATTTTGATTTAGTCAGTTTTGGCCATCATTCTTATGTATACAGGCCATTTATCCTTAAAATATTTAATACTATATTCTACTTAATCCAATTAGTAGAACATGGACAGATAAGCATTGTCTATGATATTTTTCAATGATTTCGCGCGGAGTAACCTCTCAGATGTGTACATCCCATAAACCAAAGAAGAGCTACTGCTCTGAGAAGAAATTTATTCGCGGGACTTCGAATTGATACAATTTGTAAACCCTTTTTGTGACAGGAAGTCCAATAGTTTTGTGTCCTTTTAGTAGTCTCAACTATGAACGGTTAAGAGTATGCTACCAGTCGCGTACTTAATTCCGGGTACTTTTAGAAGGAACCTGCGTTTGATCATTAAGGGTTTATCGTTAAGGTTTTATTAAGCCTATGATTATTTTAGCATAGGTCAAAACCATATAGCGCACAATACTATTGGTTTGTTTCGCCAGGCGGAATAGTCAGATAATATAAGATTAGTTGGTGTATTAGTTATAGAAACACTTTTCCTGATATGAGTGTATTTCGAACATGCTGGCGTAAAATATCCTAGAAGACGAAATTTATACTGATATATAACATCTGGTATACAGTTTTTTGATCATTAAACTTGTCAACATCTCATGTTGTACAAAATTCAACATATGCATGATACGCAATCTTGAACGTATAAAAAGTTGGACAGAAAATTTTTTGAGAGTGTTCGCGAGGCGACGAATCCAACCAGGTCCACCTTCCTGGCCATGCTCCTACGAATATAAATTGCCCACGGAGATAAAACGATCATGAAAATTGGCCAAAACAAAAAAAATGTATACATGAGATTAGTACCTATAAGAAAAACAATTAGAATACTGCTTGTGGTGAGCACGAAATTCGTTTTATTGTAAAGCAATGCAGTCAAAAGCATATTTGGGCAACATACATGCGCTTGGCCAGCTTTGTAAACATCATTTTGGGGGAGTTCCGCAAATTCGATTTTGGTAAACTTTATTATGTTGTGAAACAGACTAAAGGTCGCACTACACGTTTGCGTAGGTTGCATTTTTTCTAGGTTCGTTTTATTTTACCCTTGCGTTTCACGCAAGCGTAATGCTCTGCATGCATATCTTACGTTTTCTAATAAAACAGAACCATACATGCAGGCGTGTATTGCCGTTTTGATTTTAGTAGCAGAAACGTAATGCAACGAATCGGTAAGACAACTTCACGTGTATTGTGGCCTTAATGGCTACGTAATACGCAAAAAGCAGCTTTAGACTTTTGGAGGTTTTGGGGCTTTGGCAGTATTTTGACTGGACTATACTAACTAAGTCTTGCTTTCTATGCAATTTATAGTATAGTATAGTATAGTTTATTTCGATTTTTGCCATGTAACAACAGAAGATAAACACAAAATGTGACAAAAAACCAGAAAAATAGACAAAATCTACAGGGATATTTAAAACACCAAATCAAGCTGACTCGTTTATCTACAAAAAAAATTGAAAAAGAACACAAATAGAAATCAGGTGGTTATAATATCCGGGCTCATCTTGGTTTGCACGAATGTAATGCCATTCGGGGTGAATGCTTAAAATAACCTTCTTGCAAAAATTTGTGGGGTTGTTAACACATTGAATTAAATTAGAGAAGACCTTGCAAACACATACAGTAATAATTAAACAGTTATAAAATACAGTAATAATTATTATTATCATTGACGTGTTATGCGATCACACTAGTAAACAAACAAGCGATGGACTGTCGGACCTAGGAAGCATGAAACTTTTACAACGTTTCGTGTGTGATCGTGAATTTGCACAAATTCATGGTGTACTGTAGATGTACATGGTGTAATCATCATTTGAATCCGTCCAATTCAACGTGATATCCACAGTGAGTCCAGTCTGCCCACTTTCTGCTTTAGCTACTGGCCTGACAGCATTTCCCCCCTTTTTCCTAACCCTTCCCGTCACGCTTCACAAGTTCGTGCAGCGGAGCCTAGGAATGCGGCAAAGAAATGTCAACAACGCCCCAAAGCACCGTCCGAAGTAAGTTGTAGAAAGAAGCTGCTAAAACACAAACTCCGGAACTCAGGTATATACTGTGCCAAGATGGGATTTCATTTTTGTTATCAGAATTAAGTTTGGCCAAGCAAGACATTGTGTTACACCTTATTATCATCCTGTATCTGTCATCATTGTGATGTTATTGTAACCGCCTATTTTTGTATTTAAATGAATTTTTTCATCTGATTTTTTGGTGTTGTACTATTTCTGTTTTTGGTGGGTTGGGCAAATGCAGATATCCAGTACCGGTACCATAATGTTTTGAACTTTGTTTTGAGTTTTTTTACCAGTACAGTTCAATCATTTCCTGTTCTGTGTTTCTTTATTTTGTTTGTGTTTTTTCTACTGTAAACAGTATGTGTTTGCAAGGAAATGAAATCTGAAATTGAGGCACAGCGCAGTTAATAATTAAAACATAGCAACAAGTGATTATTTACTTCTATTTTTTACAGTTTATATTAAGGATTAGCCTATTTGTTTAATATTTAGAGCAAAAATTGAATTTGACAATCACTTTTTCTGTGTGTCAGTATGTAAAAATGCCTCAACATTTGACATAAATCGGAACCCAATATGCACAATTTTCGAACGTTCGGCATTAGACTCATATCGATAGCAGAGGGTATCTTGACTGGTGTTCTAGTAGTCATGAAACCCTCGCTCGTGCGTGATATGATGATTTCTCTCGTTTGCCATAGTGGACAGGTCCAGAGGCCTTGCTTAGACAGTAGAGCACACTATTTGGGTCTCCTGAAGTTTAGTACCATATATCCGATTATCATAAAAAATTCCCATGTTGGAAACGACTCATCCTAACCCGGGAGATATTGCCAGATACTTGCAGCATTGGCCCCCTAGTTAGGATGAGAATATTCTGCCAGTTTTTATTTTGATGACATTCGCAGTTCGGGAATATGGTACTAAACTTCACTAGACTTTTATGAGCTTCCATTCCTTGCCTGGATTGTAGCGAATGAGATTTCTATATATATATGTATATATACAGTATTCTCCTCCTCTTTCAGTACATTTTAAATTTATTTCATAAACACGTGTCATTATTAAGGCCGAATTAACGTTTAAAGTGGCTTAGTAAAATACGGTGCAAAATTGAAACCTTCCGTCATAACTGTCTGTGAAACTTTATTTTAACTTGCTAAGAAAATGCGGGGTTATAATGACTTGAGACATTCAGAACACATATTTACCAAAATTCTGTGTTGTCATGAATATTAAAAATACTTTGCCTAAGAAGAACAAGATAATTATTCATTCAAGCGCAGACAATGAGAATGGAGGGAAAGCAAACTCAACTGTAATGTTTAAAACTTGCAACTGAGGCCGCTTGAATCTTCTAGCCAAGTAAAAACTGCAAAATTTAGCCACTACTGTTGTCTGTGTCTCACCTGTTCATACTTGATTTGGATTGAATTTTTGATTTTTCCAGTCATTGCTTATAGGTTAAAGTTTCAAAATAAAAAGTATCTGTCCTATCTGATTATTGTTTTTATCTGAAAACTGGAATAGTTTTATGGAGTCCCATGTTCCTTAGTTAAAGATCCTTCAGTCGTTGGCAGACAGAACTTTTTCAAAGGGAAAGAATCACCTGCTGCCACCTCCCACTTCCTAAAACCCTATCTGATACATCTGGCAAGATATCTATATTCTTGCTAAACCTGGGTAAGATGCTATAACCAAGCACTACCCTGTACTTTCAGAATCGTTTTGAAATATTGTGATTAGGTTTACAACAAAAATTTGTTTGAGAATTGTGGTCTCCTCATGAAGTTTAATAGTATAACCATATTTTCGAGTTACAATTTACTCTTGGCGTAAGCGAAGAGCTTCTGATATCATGCTATGATGAAACTTATCATGTCTTATTTTTTCAATTAATTTTAAATTCATTTAATAATTTTTTTTTTGGTAAGTGCTGAACCAAAGAGGAGTTAATTCTTACTAAGCACATTGATTGAAAAATTCACACAAAAATTGAGGGATTGAAAACTCCAAGAAATAACTCCTAAAAAGAGCTTAATGTTAAAGTAAGCAGCACTTATTTATTTTAGATGAGTAAAATTACTTTGCAGCCCACTTCATTCTCATGGACGGCGAATATAGCAGTGTTAATAGGAATCATAAGCCTGTCTCCGTTATTATTAGGATAAAACAGTGGTTGGCGAAGAATAGCTAATTATATGAGTGTGGAATTACATGAACCACTGCCAGACAGGGTTTAATTATCAGCTACTGCCGCTACATCGCGACAGACAGAATTAAAATTCCTTCTCATATTTCCCATTAGCGAAGGAAATTTAGCCACATGGGCCAATAATTTGTGATATATCTGCTGTCACTAGAAATGTTTTTGCTTTTTTTTTGAGTGAGTTTATGGTAGTAAACTTGAATGTTATGAAACAAGTTTCAAAAAAGCCCATCAAAACCATCAACACTGCCAATCTTCATAGTATGAGATATGTTTTGAAGCTCTTTTTGTTCATTAATGTTCTGAACACACGCAAAAAACAACCCAAACACAAACCACGAAAAAATTTCTTGCCTATATATCATATCCCTTACCGTAAGTCGTAAAAAACTTCATCAAAGAATGATGATAGATATTGTAACCTTGAAATGAATCGTTTCTTTTAAGTAATGCATGGTTTTGCTTAGAGTGGAATAAAATAAAAATAGAAAAAAATGAAATAAAAAAAATAATATAATAGGAGCTTCGGCAACATTAGATTTTTATCCTTCGGATCCCAAGTACTCAGGGTTGTGCCTATTCCATCTTCCTTCTTCAATATAAAAGTCTCACAATCTACATTGTTATTTGAGGCGCAAGTTATAGGATTATTCCAATATCTTATTTTGGAGTAAAATTCAGATTAGGTTGTATAAATAGGAATAATAAAATTTACAAAATTTAATACCGACAAAATTGCTGACCAAATATTACCCGCGGAAGGTCATGTTGTTCGCCTATTACTTTGAAAAATTGAGGCACATATATACTCCCAAGGCTTGACAAATTCGGAAGGGATTACGGCGTTTCTAGAATCCACACACCAAAATTTCGTTTAAACCTCTCATTACCCGAAATCTAGATAATAGTCATTTCTAGGTGTGGGAGATTGAATTCCTTTGTATTTCCTTTCTCTTTGCTATATTTTCCTGTTTTTTAATCCAGCAGCAAATTCCCCTTAATTTCTGTTATATTACTCCTACGTATATGGAATTATGAAAGAAAATATTGGAGATCTTGCCAAACTGTAAACGAATCCTGCAAAGCCTGTAAATCCCAGTCCCAGAAAAATGTAGGTCAAAGTGTCTTTTGTAGAGCGTTATGTGACGCATGCCTTGCCAAAATTAAATTTGTGTTATCGTTAATTCCACTAACAAAAGAATTAATCAAATTTTGGCAAGTAAAATTGTTGATATATTGTAATAATTACATTGTAAAAATTGAAAATAAATCATGAAGACTTTTACCAAAGAGAGATGGTCAAAATATCAACAGTCTTATTTATCTGGGATGATTAAAACATTCTGTCCATGGGATGATTTTAAATATCGATTTTCAACAAACTTATTCAGGAATTTACAGTCTTCAAACGTTAACATGATCTTGTAGTTTTAAAAAAAATATTTCAGCTTCAAAGAGGTGGCAAAGATTTGGTTCATGTCATTAAGAATTTTTGGGTCTCAATCTTACGGAGACTGAGAAATTGGCGACAGCTCAAGGACAGAAAAGGAAACATCTTTTTCTATGCACCCAATTTAGGTATTGATTCCCTATTTGTGTTTGCAAGTGTCTGTAAGCTTTCAGAATATCAATCACCAATTGTTAACATTTTCATAGGAAGGGATCACTTTGATTGATTAATGACCCAATTAATTAATATGAGCTTTTGCTTGGTGTTCAGTGCAGAAGTTGACATTACATGCCTTTTCTCTGTTTTTTTGTTTGTTACAGTAATTAGCTAAACATATCTGCCCTCCTTACCCACAAATTGATTTGTTTTGGCATTTTAAAAATGTGTCTTCAAGAATGATTCTATCTATGACCACTAGGGTTGTTTTATTTTTCGAATATATTTATTATTAGAATAACAGTGATCTCTGAATTGTGTCATTTTTGATCATTGAATCAGATTTCATATATAATAATTTACGGAAATAAGGTTGATAAATGAAGTTTCAATGCTGGTTCACTGCTTTAACATATATGAATAATATCCTGATTTATATTTTATTCGAACTGTTACCAATCTTTCTATGTTGCACTCCCTTAACTTATTTAAATCTATTATCCTGATTATTGTTGCCAAAATGAATTCTTGAAGAGGAAAGCCTGGGAATACCGTTTTTTTAACCATATGGTAGAAGTGCTTAGGCTAGCACAGCAATTCTCCATATCACTTTCACACCGAGTAGGTTAAAGCGGGCATTTGCAAAATTTTCTTCTGTATGACCCTGTTTTCCTCCTGGGGTGTCTGAGTAAGTGAATAACTGGCATTCAGCCAATCTGACCGAGTTTAAAAATGCAAAAAGATATGCATATAGTGGCATCTCCAACAATCGATAATTTTTTATATGTATATATTCAATACATAAAATGAGATAGCTCAAAAAGTCACGAGATAAACTCACAAATTATTTTAAAAAAACAAATACGTGGGGATATTGTCCTTACTCAATTTGATTGTGTATTATCATCAGAACAACTACAAAATTTAAAACAATGTCTGATGAAACTGGACTACGTTTATTACTGCCGAGAAGAAATTACATAGCAATTTTTTCTTGTAATTTCTATCAGGAGATCGAAACCATAATGCCTAGTTTATAATAAAAGTACTGCAGGTTAGATGTGTTTTCTATCTGAAACATCTTTGAGCATTTTAATTCAAACTCGATTTAGGCATTCTTAATTAGGCACATTTTACTAATTTTTCTGGTCAGTTTATTCATTTTCAGTAATTATTTTCTGTAGTTAAATTTATTTATGACTCACAAAATCCTTAGGTAAAGAGAAAATTCGTGTTTTAACTCGACGGCCATCATTTTTGTAATATCAAGAGTGGTTTAAGAGCCGCTCCCCAGTTACTGCTAATTGCTAACCAATGCCTATAATGCACTCCTACAGGTTTTTCTATCTGATTCAATATTTCAACGCTTGAATTTAGGAGAATGAGAAATATATTCGCTCCTGTCCAATTAATAAAAGATATTTTCTGGCAATCAAAACAAAGAAGCGGCCGAAAGCGAACGGTAGTGTGTTTTGTGGCTGCCTTGATGAGAGACTAGCTTGAACTTCGTGATAGCCCCCATGATATAGCTTGATCTTGATAGAGTTTCTTGGGACAGAAGATCGATCCCACTTGAAAAGAACTTTCGGTCCAGTATAATTCAAAATATTTAGGACGAAATTGAATAAGCGCTTGTGATGTGCCATTGCACAGTATGGACAACAACAATAAAGGTTCGAATAATTAAAATAGTTTGTTTTTTAGACGACAGCCGAAGGGTTTTCCGTTTATTTATTGGTTTAGCCCAAAACACTCATTCTTTAATTGACTATTAAAAAGGTAGATGTTGAATGATTTTGGAGGTCCTTTTACAACCTATACTAAGCAGAAATTTTTAATTTTGCATCAAGCATGAGTCATCAGGATGGACTGCGCTTGTCTCAACGACAGCCGTTCTGATAAGTGAATCATGTTTGAGAAAACGATGTTTTTGATCATTTTTTTTTCTGACTGGGCAACAGTTTACAGAAATTTTGATTTGATCTTTTTTTAAAACCATTAATTATTGAGCGAATACCCCTTGAGCCCCCCCAAATTCTGACGAAACTAACGAAACACGTTTAGTTAGTGTTGTTGAAAAGGTATGGAGAGTTTTGCCGATTTTGGTCCGATCCTAAACTCAAGTTTCTTGCATAGTGGGGCTTTTAGTTCTTAGTTTATGGGTGTTTCGCACCCCGAAATGACAAACCTGTTTTTCATAATTAAGGTAGAATCGAGCGATACTTTTGTTTGTCAAAAAAAAGTATTTGTCACTGAAGAATCACGTTCGATCAGACGTGATTCATCTGTGGCACTTACATGACCAAAATATATTTTCTGATTTGCTTAGCAACGATAAAGAAAACAGAGATACCGGTATTCATAATAATGTATTCGGTAATCAGAATGCTTTCGTAGTGCTTTTGAGTTAAAGTATCTGTCATGATGGATCACGGTCGATCAGACATGGCTCCATCTGTGGCACATGCTTGACGAAAGGCAATTTTCTGAATTGATAGTCCTACGGATATTAAAAATAACATGAATTTACAGGATGATTCTGCGGTTGATGCGCTGGCGTACACTTCGGGGGCGCTGGTAATCGAAGGGCCGACAAATTTTTTATGGCCGATAACTTCTGGTATGGTAGATTTACATGCAGTACTGACACACCCCTTCCGAAGGCATGACGTTGTCACGCCTCATGAGGTATAATGAGAGTATTATTCCTCGCGCGCCGAACTGATGGAACAAAGTGCGGAAAATGCGATATGCAAGAATGGGATAGTAGAGGTGCGTTCAGAAATGATTTTAATTAAATTTGATAAGTCCTTTCCTAGGCGGATAAGGTTATAAACCAAACATGTATGGGTAAGCATGAGTCAATGATTGGCTGTGCCATTGAGATCAGGTCCATCTGTGGCTTATGCTTGTCAGAATAGGAATAAAATTTCTGATTGGCTTGATACGTGTGTATTTCAAAGCAATAGTACAGAGGAAGTTTGATATTTTTGCTTCACAGATCGATTACTTATACTTATACAAATTCAGAGTATTATTAATATGTTTTGTCAAGCATGAGCCACTGATGGGCCAGTTGCCAGTCGTCGCCTGGCAGATACTTGGCATTGTTATTACGGTAAAAGTTTTCTGACTCGTCTCTAGCGCACAGCTCCAAGATATGTGCAAGACCTCTTGGGCATATGTGGCTTACTGAGCATTGTATTATCCTTATTATGAACTCTGTTTTTTATAATCCTTTAGAAGTTTACCGACTGATTCCATTGCTGAACTCTCCTTTGATTTGGATGAAAAACTCAACAAATGGATAAGCCAAGGCAAAGAAACTTTGGAAAATTTTTGGAAAGAATGCAAAATTTCACATTTTTGATTTTGAGAATTTTGGAAAAGATCAACTAAAAGCACTCAAAGTAGGTTAAATAGCTCATGCCAGGTGGGCTATATTTTAAATATATATTGTCTTAGAAAGATTTATTCTCTTGAACGACTTAGTAACATAGTAGCTGATATCTAAATTTAGTAAAATATTTTTGAATACATGTATGTTAATGAAAAATTACAAAAACTTCAATACTGGTAATATGATTCCAGAATTTCATTGAAGAATTTTTCAAATTGAATGTTCAAAACCGAATAGATTATGCAAATGCTACTTTAAAAAATGTTTTTCTTATTTTTGAATCTCCAATAATATTGTAAATGACCATTTATTCTTGCAGATTCACCCATGTGCTTTCAACCAAATATCATTTCAACTTGCTTACATGAGAAAGCACGGAAAACCTGCTCCTACTTATGAAACTGCTTCAACTAGGGGGTAAGTGTGGTCAGGTATTATACTTTAGGGACTAAATAACAAACATATGTATATCAGTTTAGGGTTTCTAATCGAGACAGGGTGACAGAATCTTGTTATCTCTGGGTGTCCGAAAAGTTAATGTAATTTTCTTTGGATGGATAAAAAAGCTTCATTCCCAGTTCGATAACTGCCGGCACTCAAAATCTTTAGCATGTCATTTCTTTTGGCAAGAAATATATTTTGAAATATTGTCCGTTTGTTAGTTTTCCTATAGCAGTCATCTACTTCGGGTGTCTGATCAGCAGAATAGTTCACATTCCTGTCAGTGTAATGCATTATTTGGTCATACGGATATATAAAAATGACCAGTAAAAAAAGATCTTGATATCTGACTATGGGAATTCGAACACTCATTTAGGTGATTGAGTAAGAGAAAGAAGCATTATAGCAAAAATTTTATTGGATGCAGGATAACAGAATGTAGATTGATATAAAAGTTGTAGACACCTGAAGGAATACAACATTTTGTCATTCTGAGCGAAAGCAAATGATTTTCTGTAGCTGTGATTGTTCGCTAGTAATATTGTTATATATTTGTTTACCAGGTATTATCATGGACGAACAGAAACATTGAGAGCTTGTACACCTGAAGCAGTAGATTTCTGTAAAGCTGTCATAAATGGTAACTTTGGAATGTGAGATCATACAGCCATACAGCTTTTCATACAGAATGCCTGCTACCCACACACTTTAAAAAATTGACGGGAGGCTATATTTTTGTGGTCCGATATAGTACATGCGAGACAGTTACATATCCCTTTTTTAGCATCTGAAGGTGTCAAAATTATACAAAAAATGCTTTTTAAATCATCAACACTGCTATGAAATAGCAGTGTTGATGATTTTGAAGCATTTTCGTTCTTTAGATTAATGACATGATTGCTTGAGTCACCCGAAGGAAAATGTGAATATGTCCATAATTTGCATGTTTCATTATTATTTTAAATTATTTGGTTGTATCTAAAAGACCAGGTGAAATTCGTATTCACACTGCACTAGCTTTATAAAAGGCCTCAATGGCTTCTCGTAAAGTCATCTTGATCAGTTCACCTGATTCGAATTACGAATGTGCTGATTTCAATGGGTTATTTTTGTTATCGAAAACGATCTTTCACACATGACCGTAACAAAAATTAAATTTACGCTTTCAGATTATCCAAACAAACAGAAACTTTTATTAAAAGCTGTACAAAAATATATGCAATTGATGACCGAATGTTCAGCAGGTCAGGGAGTAGATCGACATATGCTTGGATTGGCCAAAATTGCAATGGTATGGTATTTTCTACCTGTTGGGAGTGTTGTAAGTGCAACAATTCAGCAATGTGTACTTATATCATGATTTGGTAATATCACTTTTCGATTTAAGATTCGAATAGAACTGAAATTTTAAAACTTGTTTTACCTGTTCAGTAGGATTCAAAAAATGTTCTGGATAAAAATTCTTTAACGTTTTTTTGTTTGCTATTTTAGGTTTACGGACATTTCAAAAATGAATCGAAAAAAATCTGTCATTTATACGATTTTTTTATCGTTTTTTATTTTATATATGAAAAACATATTCCAGTCTGTTCTAAATGGGGCAGAATATTAGTAACATTCAAATAAAAAGAGCAATATTTTGTTAATCAAATCCACGCACTCATTTGTATTCTATCTTTTATGCCATTTATATCCAAAATTTAGCATTAATACCTGTTGTTACATCATAATTAGGCATTGTTTCATCTGCATATCATAAACAAATATTAGTTTTTTATTTGTCCGTGCTGAATAAACGGAATGAAAAGTCACTATTTGTACTTTGAGATTTATGCTTGTCTAAAGCCTTTGTAATATTACTATTTCTATGGTGACTAAGTTTGCGTTTAATAGTTAATTAAATATTGCATTTTAATGGAAATGCTGTTGTAATCATTTTTGCTATCCAAATCTGAAGAATTTTAGCAAAATTTTCATTTGTCATATATGAGCCACATATGGATCGTGCCTCAACGGCACGATCCATCAGTGTCTCATACATAACAAAATAAAATTTCTGACTACGGTTATCATAATCTATGTGCTTGGTAATAACAAGAGAGTCTTTATTTTCCACCACCCTTCTCTAACAATAGATTAAAACGATAGTTGGACTTTAGACCTTGATAAGTGTCAAATGTTACAGGAACAAGACGGCAAACTACTGAGATATCCACCGACGCGGCTTTTACGAAAACTGGTGGCAATGGCAACTACGTTTTATCAACGAGCTTGGCTGGTTACTCCGGGGTGGGTTAACTATGGCGGCATCTTTTATTTACTCCGTCTTCATAAGTAATTTTAATCAAACCTTATATATCTCCAAGCGTGAGTCACTGATGAACACACACCTCAGTGAAACTATTTTCAGTGTCTCACACATACCAAAGATTTGGGGCAAAATTTTTTTTTAAATTTGAAAAATTTGAATGAAAACTTGTTTAATTAAAAGAGCACTTCCACAAATGCATTACGAGATGAAAAATCTGCTTTATTTGTCCTAAGGCTGTCTAAAATATTCAATTTGTGATTCGCGAACCATGAGTTATTCGATTCGGTTTTTCCTGTGATTCGAAATCAACAGATTCAAAAAGGTATAGTTATTCAAAGAATAGACATATATTTGGGTGTTTTGACAATTTTTTGAGAATATTTCTCGTTTATATGTTATAATCTTGCTGATTCGAACATACAATTTGTAAAAGTTATTCGATTCTGAATTCAACAGATATTCGATCTTGTTCACCCCTAGTCCTTACCCAATCAGAAAATCTTCTTGTGTCAAGCGCGGGCCTCAGATGGGCCGGGTCTCATCATGACGTCATATTTGCGCAGAATTGCACAAAACCCAATAAAAATATGTCCAATCAATAAAAAAAAATACTCAAATGATAATATTTTATTTAAAATTAATGATAGATATAGGACATTGAATTTCTGTTGGTTCTTCCTAGTACTGAAATACACAAAAAATTCCATACCAGTGTTGATGATTTTGAAGCTTATGAAAGTTTCTTGACATCCAAGTAAAAGCGATTCTGACACATTGATTCATTCATTCATTTGTGGGCCCAATGGCCAAGTGGTTGGCATCGCAGGTTGAAGATCTAGGGGTCGAGTCCGGCTCGTTAATCCATGCCCACCTCCAACCCAGAATATTATATAACTTGGGTTGGCCAAGCCAAACTGGAAAAGGTAATCTCTTTTCAGTAATTCTAACCCTGTTGGTGTATAAGTTGCCTTTTATAGAGGGTTTGATAAGGGTGATCCCCTCCAAGAAGTGGCTATTAAAAAAGACGAAAAAAAACATTCATTTTTATTTTTTTACAGAATATGGGAGCAACGGCTGCAATGGTGCCAAACGGATACGGCATATTTTTCCGAATATTAGACCACAGTATGCATTATTGCGTGACAACCTTTAACGCTGAACCTGGTGTTTCTGCTACAGATTTGGAACTTTATTTGAGAAAATCTCTTGTCGATATTATTGACATCATAAAAGGACAGTCCTGTAAGTTGTAAATTAGTAAATCCGAGCAGGGCAGTCGTTTTTAGTGTTGTTTTCTGTTAAACTCTTATTTTGTTGTAAATTAGATTTAGTTTATTTGGGATTCTTTTCTGTAACAAAACTGTGATAATATTTCACAGTTTATTTGTTTTTAATGTAATTCACTCCAAGCAAAGATGAAAAGAGTCCTAAAAAGAAGCTGAGAGTCCCTAACAGAAGCTAACTCTGCTATGTCAGTGAAAGTTAGTTACAAGTGCGCTCAAAGTAGAAAATATTCTATACCGAACTAAGCCACTCTAGTAGAGTGTGCAAACAGAGTGTAATCGGAATGACAATATTAATTACACTTTTTAGTTGAATGGAGCCTACCGCGTTATTCACACTGTGTTGGTGGAGTGGGAGGCATAACCCTATAACATTATTGGATTGCAATTAAATAAATAAATCTTCAACTACAGTGTTGATTTGGCTTATACTGGTTAAAATTCTTTGGGAGCGGTGACTTTTTGAACCCTTTTTTCAAATAAATTTTTTTTTTCAAATTCTCATTTTTGCGATTATGCGATCTATCAATAGTGACCCATACTTTCTGACTTCTTTCCGATTGGTAAGATAAATATTGCTATATAAAATAAACTACCTGCATTCATTATTTATTACTTTTTTAAATTTTTTGTTTTCTTTGTATGCTTCAGAATCATCTGTATTAAACTTTCGAAACATCAGATTGAATTCATCACTTTTAAGTATGATATAGTGCAATGAATTGATTGAATAATTTTCTCAGCTTCAAGTTGCAATTTTAGAATTAAGACCAGTTAATCAACCTTATCATTTCGAGAGATTTTGGATCCTAAATGTACCTCACACCAATTGTGCGAATCCGCACAAGTGTCATGTGCTTCGCAAATTGTGATAATACAACATATGACTCAGAGTGATATAATTTGATTTCATATTATAATGCTGTTGTAGTTATTGAAGATTTAAGTGATCTTCATGTTTAGAAGATGTTTAATGCTTGAGAAGTATTAGCTATTTTTCAAATTCAATTTCCTCTATTTTATATGCAGAATTACAAAATGCAATTTCTTGATTCTCCATTTATTTCCTTTTTTTTTATTTTTTTTCATATCCATTTTAAGTTTACTTTTTAAATTGGCCAAGGCTTTTAATTAACCATTGATTATTAAGTTGTTTCTCTCAGGTTTTCAATTATTAATTCAATTTTGTTCTCAAATGTAATTAATGTCTGTATGAAAAACCAACGCATGTTATGAAGTGAACTTTTTTTCTCGGTATGCAATCAACAATGTTAACAATTTTTCTCCGTTACGAGATTTATCTTTCGCCCTGACATCACATTCAGTGCGGAACCAATGAGGAATCGGTAAGATTTAAAACATGGATAAAACACATGCGTCAGCTCACCAATCACTCAAATAAGCCACAATCAAACACAGCAAAAACGGTATGAAGTGGACAAAAATTCGAATTAGTTTGCACTATTTGGGCGCACATCTTTCCAGTAATAATGCGATCAAAAGTAGATGTGAAGCAGGTGTTTTGTTACGCGCGAAACAACCGTCAAATGCTGTACATTCGGGCATTAATCTTTGAAAGGACATCACATTAAGTGAATCCTATCAAAATTGAAATAACAGGGAAAGTGGTCTGATGTCCCGTTTGGATGTAATAGAACGTTTATTTTCAGTACCGTCTGTACACAAATTATCCCCAGTTCTGGTATTAGCAGTTAGACGAAGCACCTTTATCTTCCTGGAGTATCTATGTGTCATTGTATTCTTTGTGAGCTCTGTATTCCACAATTTTCAT
>OZ023147.1:24040174-24061908 GCA_963675895.2 Styela plicata | reverse complement strand
CATAAAATATTAAATTGTAGCCTATGCTCCTTCCGCGCCATTTAACATGAAAATAGTATTACAGTAAGGTATTTTTATTTCGAATTCTGCCAAAACAAGCAACGTTACCAGCGCAACAAAACAAACATATGGACTAGAAGTCTGGTAAGAAGCCAGAACTTCAAATAAAGTTGAAACATGTAGAAAGTAAAACGTCAGCACTGATTGTGCAAACTACACACAGAAACAAGAAAAAAAGTTTTCGATGGAACGAACACTCCCTCGGGCATCGCTCTTGCGGTCTTGTTACAGAACAATTATATTCTAGTGTGCGACAAAATCAAGATTAAACAAAAAGAGGACCCCAAAAGCCAGGGCATTATAGGTGCAACTATAAATATGTCTGAAATAAAGCCAAATTCCCATGAGTGTGTAGTAGGCGAAAAATGAAAAGCAAAAACGGCGAATATTATATTACACAGTATTGTACACAATCAGAAAATTTATTTTGTCAGACATGAGCCTCGACGGCGCGATCCCACAATGTCCCACGTTTAACAATACTTGATTGATTAATATTTTCTGTCTTTTTCTGTCTAGATAAAATGTATATAATAAATCACCACACGGTAATATTAGTCCCCGTAGTAAATAGAACGTAGTATCATAGAGAGGTGTTGTAGTCCAACATACCAGTATTTTCAAGTATTTATACTGTACAGTGCAGCGTGTTTCCGTAAAGTATTTGTTCTACCCTGTAATGGGAATCTTGTTGGGGGTGTTGACTCAGATCCAACAACAGCTAGACACGCACATTTGTAGTGACCATGTATCCATCACGTGTTTCAGCTACCGGGAGGTGTTTTACTGGGGACACACCCAGCGCGGGATACCTCGTGCTTTAAATGGCTGAGTCATTGAGCAACTTTTTTAGTTTTTTCGTATTGTTTGTTATGGCCTGTCCGTGAAGTTACCTCGGGCTTAGAACCGTTAGACAAGACCTTTGTAGCGGCTGAGTTACAGCCACCCGAGAAGTGCCTTGCTGAAGGGATTGCTCGGTCGTGACGGCCAAGCATCGAACCATCGTTGAGCAAAATGATAAATTAAAGTAGGTGAAAAACGTTTTAGCGTCGTTTCGTGGTTATGAGTTGGACATATGTTGATGGAAACATCCCTTTTCGATCATATATTTCTCCTCGCCACCAATGTTCATCTTGGGTGTCTATGATTTTTATTATATCGCCTTTTTTAAACGATAATTCTCCATCTTCCTTTGCAACGAAATCAAAAAGAGCCCTTGCTATCTCATGTTGATTCTAAACAAAAACAAAAAATACCACGGATGAATTTTATTTTATCAAAGTGAGTATCGAAAGTTGAAGGCCTCTGGATCGAATCCCGGCGGGTCTACTCGCAAAACCAACTGTCACTCAACTCAGGGTATATTGACTTTGGTAGGCTCGATTATACGTGAAAGTTTTTGGAATCCCGTGACCCTTTTCACCCAAAAGTAGGTGCTGGTATAATGGTTGTCGATTCCAATAAGTGCCCATTAAACACTGGCTTCGTTATGATGCTTGACCCAGTTTCGTATTGTTTTTGACCAGAAAAAAGTATAAAGGTTGCTACTTCTTTTTGTTAAGCATGTGTCGCAGATGGAACGCGCTTTGGCAGCGCGTTCCATCAGTGACCAATACTTAACATAACTTGTTAAATTCTGATTGGGAACCCCTACTTACAGTCATGTCTTTAAGATATATAGTTTGTGATCTCGATACTGACGCAGCTCGATGATATTCAACAAGTTGATTGAGAGAATTGAATTTAACTACCCAGAGAAAATATTTCCCAGCGCCGTCTCGTAACACTTTGAAATGTTGGCATTGGTTATTGAATCTATGCAAAAACGTGAAATATATATTTCATTTTAAAAATTGTATTGTTAAAAAACACTTTTACCGCGCAGGTAGGACTGGGCAATTCAATTGGATTGGGTACAGAATTACCCCAACATATTTCCTGCGTGTTGTAATAGGTGACTAATAGGGAAAAAATAGTTGAAGATTTCCCAACGCAAATGCACTTCATTATAGAGGTTCAATTCTCTCGGTATACGACTTACGGTATACCACTTAGAGTGCAGTTGTACTAGCTCTTTGCGGTTTGAGCAGTCGTTCGTTGGTTTCCTTTTGGCGCTGCACCCGGCCTTGCTTGACTCGAATTTTAATAAAAAAAACGTTTAAAATGAGGTTGAATGCATGTATTTATTGACTGCTAACTTGACGGAAACACGGCTAAAAATAAAGTTGATAGTGGTCAAATTTATGTGAGCGTTTAGATTGCAAAAAGTAGCTTTATTCTTAATTTTAATTCTGTATTGAAAACTATAGAGGAAAAAATAAACAGGGTATATTGATCTAGTGATGTTATCCGAATCGAGAGAATAGCTGAATTAAATTCAAATTCTGAATTATTCGGTTTTGCCCAGCTCTACATGCAGGTAATGTAAGTTTCATTTTAACTGCAGTACAAATCAAGAACTAATAATAAATCAATCAAAAGTACAAACGTATAGAACATTCCAGATATGAAATAGTAAAAAAAATCGAAAAAGAAAAATAGTAAAAATTACAAAAAAATTGGTATTTTCAGATACTTATCAGGAGGTGCAGAAACTACTAAAGAGAATTAGCCACAGGCATTTTTAGGTCGCTGAGGTAATATTTAAAAGCCGACACAAAAAAACCTTAGAATTACTATTGGACGCTTGGATGGCAGGAAGAAACACATAATTTTCTATTTGAAGCACATTTTGGCGAAAACCACTACACAGTCAACTACAAAAAACATAATTGTAAAATATATACTGAATATAATGGACTGAACTGAATATGATAGAAACATTTCTGACGGACTTCACCTTGGCGGTTCATTTCTGTTTGTATGTTTTCCGCTTAAAGTACAGGTGCTAGTTATATAGTCGCTCGTTGGCATTTGAATGGATGGTAGTTGGTTCCTTTTAAGAGCTGCTCCAGACTGCTCGTAACAAAGTTCAATAAAAAAACACTCACTTGAGTGAGAGAGAAAAATCTCCAGCTGTACTTTCGCTGTCTCTTATTAAGAATGCTCCATCATGCTGTTCTTGTAAAAGAAGTTTTTCTGACTCTACACGTTTGATTTTTCCATAATACCAACTTGGAAGAAACAGACATATAAGAAAGTACGATGAGATAGAAGTATTGCCAGCAATGGCCCTGGAAATGATCTTTCCAACCACAAAAAAGATCATCTTGTTCATATAAAATAATTTGGCGTTCACAATCAGCAATCAGTATATTCTGACAAGCACGAATAGAAAATGAAGATTCGAACCGAGATCCAAGTTTGGACCACTGATGGATTCATCTGTGGTCCATGCTTGATAAAATAACATTCCAGATTGAGGCATTTGTTAAAGTATTGTAGAACTGTTTCCATGTCAGAAGTGAAGATGACTTACCATCGCGAATTAATTCGAGAAACTATACAAATACGTTTACATAAATCTGGTAGCTTTTACCTATGAGTAGGGCTGCACAAAACCTAATTATTTGAAATTTGAATCTGGTTCGGATGATATTTTTGAATCGAATCATTAAATCCGCATAAATAACAATTGGCCCATTTTTAATCTGAGTATTTGCTCAATTCTCAAAATATTAAAATTTATAGTTCCTATATTTTCCGATAGAATTTGAATATACCACTTCATTAAAATAAACTCTTGCTAAGCAGGGGACACTGATGGATCTTACCGTCAAGGCGAAGTACATCTGTGGCTTATGCTTAACAAAATAAGATTTTGATTGATATGACATA
The DNA here is from genome assembly GCA_963675895.2 of Styela plicata. Classification (NCBI taxonomy): domain Eukaryota; kingdom Metazoa; phylum Chordata; class Ascidiacea; order Stolidobranchia; family Styelidae; genus Styela; species Styela plicata. The sequence continues at coordinate 24,058,071 of OZ023147.1, read as the reverse complement.
ATTATCTGCGACTGATTCGAATAAGCTGTACTTCTAATCGATTCGAATCGCCGAATTGAATTGCCCAGCGCTACCTGTGAGATTTCATTTGGATATAAGTTTTCGGAACAAATCCTTCTTTGCCGCTTTGTTCTGCTTTGTACCAGTTCTTATCGTCGGTCATATTGAGGATCTGTTATTTATGAAAGCATTTATTAGTAAACGACAGGTACAGGTAACATTAGACGAGTTAGCGATGTTAATACGCTTGAATGCGTCCCTATCCACCTGGGTTCGAATCCCGTGTGGGATGAATATATGATGCGAGAGGTCTGTTGGACGCCTCGCCGGTTCACCGTGGTTCACGTAAGCACTGCTTACGGCTTTCTCCACCAACCATGTCCATGCACAAAAAAACTGAGTAAAATGTTAAGCTAAACAGTCTCACCCCTTAATTGGTAACTGGTGTCTGCAGGAGTTGGCGTGGTTCGTTATGGATACGCCGTATTCTTGGTTTTTCTTTCCCGAAGGATAAAAATGAATTCCTATCCCACGATGTCTAAATATCGAGTGTTTGCCACCAGGAGTTTGCACCACATATTCACAGATGATATTTTTAAAGTCTTCCATTTTTGACACGCTTCGCGCACAATATTTGGTCCAGGTTTCATATGTTACTGTATTTTATATGAGAATCACGGTTGCCTTATGGCTAGCGTGCATGCAGGATGTACTGAAGGTAGACACACCTGGTCGAGCGAGAAAGTTTAAGCATCTAAAGACGCGTATGCTGTAGCACGAACTCAGTGAATAATATGCTGTGAATACGAAAACTTCATTTTACAGACCTAATCAAAAAATCTTTTCTAACAGAGCAAAATCTCGGTACGATCAATCTGCGGCCCTTTCTGTGACATTTGATTCTCAAGCGAAGCAGAGATGTTTTTTGATTAAAATAGTTCTGAAACATTGCTTCAACTTACCTTCAAAATGGAGTTTCGTTTAAAAGGCAGCTCATCTTCATTAGTGCCTGACGGGATAAAATCGTGAAGAGCAACGGCTTCCATATTTAATCTATACTCTAAAATGATGAAAAATAAAAAAAATTATCCTCTCAATCCTGCTTTCTTCACAATGACCCACGTATAGTTCGAAATATTCCAATTTTTCTCCCGATCGGAAAAATTCTCCAAAGCTGTATGAAATTTTTGCACGTTTTCGGTGTGCAGTGCTCATTTCTAATAATTTAGCTCGTTTGATAGATTGAAATCTCAATTTTGAAAACACGTTAATAAAATTTAACAAATATTTCGGCTATGAAATTAATTTAGCCTACAATAAAATACGAAAAGCCCACATTTGTCTTATTGTGAATATGCGCAAAGATATCGTTTATCACGAATTTGATATTTTTTACTTGCATCAGTAATTTTTTGCGTAAACACTAATAAACCGAGAACATGGACACGGCAACCACTGGTTGTCACCATTTGCTCGAAAAAACAAAACTTTTGATGTGTTTGGTCAAAGTATCCTAATAAATTTTTCATTTCCCTGTTATCATTCAAGGATACAAACACCCATTCAGCTTGCCCCAGCTACAGTGCAAAAATACGCTATGTCATCCTCAAATTTTGTTCAGTTCTGACCTCAAATGCATTAATAAACTTTTTTTAACACATCTTTGAGTAAACTTGCTGATTGAATAGATATGTTAATCATCACTGATTCAGATGTGTTATTTTTGCATAATATTCATTTATAATTACACAATATTAAATCATCTGTATGGTCACCATATATGAAAAAATCTATTAAATTACCTGCAATTTCTCTGGTATATTTTCTAGCATTATTGCATATTCTGTTTTTTGTTTATCTTTTCTTCCATATTAAGAATATTCTTCCATAAAAACTTGCGAACCGGTTTTACCCTTGAGAGATCTTGGTTGTAATTTATTACGCAAAGGGTCTTTTCAAGACTTAGACTTATTCAAGAAAGATGTGTAGTTCTTTATAAACAGTGAAATACAGATTACTGGCTATCATTTTAGTTAACCAGGTATGTAAACAACCGAGGGGGTATTTTGGAATAACCTGACGCATATAAGCATAAAAGTTTATCAGTTATTTCTACAGTAACCTATTCTTTCTGGTTTCTTTACAAGCATCCAAATGGCAATAGCAAAAATGGTTGTACAGTGCTTATCTTTCGGGTTTCCGCGGATTTCTTCTGCTTGTTTCTATATATTTATTCGTCAACAATCAACAGGCCTCATAAAATGAAGGGGATATGAGTGAAAAGCGCCGCTGCCTATTGGTTTGTGATTTTAAATCACTGCCGGCGTGGGGCGGGTGATGCCCTTCCTTCTAAGTTTGGAAGGGGGACAATTCCCTTACGGATTTTGAATATAATTTTTAACTTTCATTATAATATAAAAAGTTTTCGCATTTTTGGCAAGATATTGCTTTCGGTATAAACGTTTTTTTTTTCAAAATGACGGATTTTCCACAAAAACTCCAAAACATTTTCTCGCCAAATGAAAGTTTCAATCTTGATCTTTTTTCTTAGAACTCCCAAAACTTGGGACCCTCCGCCGCCACTCTATTAAATAATAGGAAATCAGTGAGCCGTCATCGAGCCATGAATCACTGCGGTCGCCCTAAAATATAATGATAATAAAACAGTTAACTGTTGTGTTCTATTATCAATGTATTTTAGAACGATACCAGGATCATGTATGAACACCATACTAGTGCCAAGTTTGAAACAAACAAAAAATTATCATGAGTATTTCATGAGTGGAAAATAATTACGGCCCAATTACTTTTTCAACCAGTGTTGTGAACGAGTCAATTCACTTCAAGTCCCAAGTCAAGTCGAGTCAAGGAACACGCGAGTTGCGAGACAAGTCCAAGTCTTTTCAAATGAAATTAAGAGTTGCAAGTCGAGTCAAATCACTGTACTTGCAAGTCAAGTCGAGTCATACATTTATGAGTCGCAGGTCGAGTCACAAGTCGATTTCGAAATCTATCAACGGTAAGGACATATTAATACCACTTGTCACTTTATAAGCACCCATTTAAATCAGCATCTGATCATTATTGGGCAGGCGAACACCGATTTCACAGCAGGGCACGTTGTATGTTTAATATTCTTTTAGAAGGCTTGCCTGATATTTGTCTTGAATACCAAATACATACGCATTCAAACGAAGCAAGGAGAAAAAAAATTTATTCCTGTAAAGTTGAATCAAATCAAATATTTTTTTCTTATTATTAAACGCCCAAAAGAGGCCATGAATACTATTGCAGCCAACAAGGCTCAATTTATCCGCGCAAAAGACGCGGCTAGATGCAAATCGCAACAAGCGGACATTTTTTTTTTTATTTTAAACACGCATATGATTTATCAATGTGAAACGAAGTATATGAAATTAAAACATTTGCAAATATCTGTTATACTCAATATTATTTAACCATACGCATCAACTTCTTTAAATCTTCCGAAACATTTATCACTATCACACACATCGCAACACATCTTTTGAAATTTCTGCTCTAACTATTTCGGTGTATTATTTATATTGTGTATATATTACATTGTGTTTATTCCCCTTTTTTAAGCAAATATTACTGCACGCAAATTCTTTACCCCGGCTCCCAGTCTCGCGGAAGGGAGTTATGTAGCATACATATATTAGATTAAATTCACTTTATTTTGGATAAATTCCATGCTTTTTCAAATAATACCACGACAAATTTACGATGTTCTAAATTATATTACATTGGCACGATTATAACGCGTGGCTAATTAAAAACAAGTACGAGCCAAATTATTTTATTAAGCCTTCAGGGCAAGTTCTGGCCATTTCAAAATGACCGCATAACAGGTTTCGTGAGGGCAGAGCTACGAACGGGCGTGCAGTAAGAATTACAGGCTCTTGTCCATCTGGCCAAGCGATTTACTTTTATACTGGATTCGAATCAATTGTATTAATATCTTAATAAATACATTGAAAGACCTGGCTTATGGTTTGGAAATAACATCAGGATGGACAGGACAGACAGCAACGACAATAACAATAAATTAGCATAAATACGTGAACATTGAATATTAGTTCAGTTATTCAATACATAATTTCAAATTGTCAAATTATTTTATCAAATTAAACTTCCACTCTTCATAAACACATTTTGTGCAGCGCTCTGGGTAAAGAAAAACATTCAAGTATTAAATATTCTCGGATAAACACCATAAAAACGCGCAAAATCAGTTGATTCCGAGGAATACCTAAGGTGCTGCGACCATTAGAAAGTGCTTGTGTCCAATTTGAAAAATACAGCTTTTGCTTATAGTCATAGTTTATTTCACGCTTCCACCACACATTGATTTTCAGATCTTATTGTTGAAAATTTAGCGTTGATAGCCTAATTAAGGGTCGATCACTTCTGTCTTTTATTTTGCGTGGCTCATGCCCTTTAGAAATCGCGGCAAAGGATTTTGCGCACGTTTACCATTTATCGTTCAGAGGAAGCAAATGGGTTATGGGTTTATTTTGTTTGTGTTTTTTCTACTGTAAACAGTATGTGTTTGCAAGGAAATGAAATCTGAAATTGAGGCACAGCGCAGTTAATAATTAAAACATAGCAACAAGTGATTATTTACTTCTATTTTTTACAGTTTATATTAAGGATTAGCCTATTTGTTTAATATTTAGAGCAAAAATTGAATTTGACAATCACTTTTTCTGTGTGTCAGTATGTAAAAATGCCTCAACATTTGACATAAATCGGAACCCAATATGCACAATTTTCGAACGTTCGGCATTAGACTCATATCGATAGCAGAGGGTATCTTGACTGGCGTTCTAGTAGTCATGAAACCCTCGCTCGTGCGTGATATGATGATTTCTCTCGTTTGCCATAGTGGACAGGTCCAGAGGCCTTGCTTAGACAGTAGAGCACACTATTTGGGTCTCATGAAGTTTAGTACCATATATCCGATTATCATAAAAAATTCCCATGTTGGAAACGACTCATCCTAACCCGGGAGATATTGCCAGATACTTGCAGCATTGGCGCCCCCTAGTTAGGATGAGAATATTCTGCCAGTTTTTATTTTGATGACATTCGCAGTTCGGGAATATGGTACTAAACTTCACTAGACTTTTATGAGCTTCCATTCCTTGCCTGGATTGTAGCGAATGAGATTTCTATATATATATGTATATATACCAGTATTCTCCTCCTCTTTCAGTACATTTAAATTTTATTTCATAAACACGTGTCATTATTACTGATTAAGGCCGAATTAACGTTTAAAGTGGCTTAGTAAAATACGGTGCAAAATTGAAACCTTCCGTCATAACTGTCTGTGAAACTTTATTTTAACTTGTAAAAATGCGGGTAAAGCTTGAGACATTCAGACACATATTTACCAAATATTCTGTGTTGTCATGAATATAAAAATACATTGCTAAGAAGACAAGATAAATATTCATTCAAGCGCATGACAATGAGAATGGAGGGAAAGCAACTCTACTGTAATTTTAAAACTTGCAACTGAGGCGCTTGATCTTCCAGCCAAGTAAAAACTGCAAATTTAGCCACTACTGTGTCTGTGTCTCACCTGTTCATACTTGATATGATTGAATTTTTGATTTCCAGTCATTGTTTAGGTAAAGTTCAAAATAAAAGTATCTGTCTATCTGATTATTGTTTTATCTGAAAACTGGAATAGTATGGAGTCCATGTTCCTAGTTAAAGATCCTTCAGTCGTTGAAGACAGAACTTTTTCAAAGGAAGAACAACTGCTGCCCCTCCCACTTCCTAAACTAACTGATACACTGGCAAGATATCTAGATTCTTGCAAACCTGGTAAGTGTAGACCAAGCTACCCTGTACTTTCAGAATCGGTTTGAAATATTTTGATAGGTTTACAAAAAAATTAGTTTGAGAATTGTGGTTCTCATGAAGTTTAATAGATAACCATATTTCCGAGTTAAAATTTACCTTGTGGTAAGCGAAGAGCTCTGATATCATGCTAGTTGAAATTATCAGCTTATTTTTTCAATAATTTTAAATTAATTTAATAATTTTTTTGTTTGTAGTGCTGACCAATGAGGAGTTCAATCATACTAAGCAAATTGTTGAAAAATTCCAAGACAATGAGGGATTGAAACTCCAAGAAATACTCTTAAAAAGAGCTAATGGTAAGCAGCAGCACTTATTTTTTTTTAGATGTAAAAAACTTTGCAGCCACTTCATTCTCATGGACGGGATATAGCAGTGTTAATGAATCATAAGCCTGTCCAGTTATTATTAGGAATAAACATGGTTGGCGAAGAAAAGCATGAGTGGCATTTACATGAACCACTGCAGACTGGTAGAATATCAGCTACTGCGCTACTCGGACAGCAGAATTAAATTCCTTCCATATTTCATAGGAAGGAAATTTAGCAAATGGGCAATATTTTGTGATATATCTGTGCCTAGAAAATGTTTTTTTGAGTGAGTTTCTGGTAGTAACTTAACTGTATGAAAAAAGTTCAAAAAAGCTTCAAAACCATCAACACTGCCATTTCATAACAGTATAGATAGTTTTGAAGCTCTTTTTGTTCATTAATGTTCTGAACACACGGAAAAAACAACGAAATTTCTTGCATATAATCATCCCTTACCGGATTCGAAACTTCATCAAGATGATAATAGATATGTACCTTGAATCGTTTCTTTTAAGTACTGCCTGGTTTTGCTTAGAGTGAATAAAATAAAAATAGAAAAAAATGAAATAAAAAAATAATATAATAGCGTGTAGGAACATGTATTAATGTGTTATATTGTTACATTTAGATTTTTCATCAATTCTTTGATTAACAAGCCCAGAGAAGAAATTAAGTTTCTGAACCCAAAACAAAAATTTGTGAAATATTTTATTATTTCAGATGAAAAAAATTGGCTGGAAGAATGGTGGATGAATTCGTATTTTGATTATCGGGGACCTTTGGGTATTCTCAACTTCGGAGCTTCGGCAACATTAGATTTTTATCCTTCAGTCCCAAGTACTCAGGTTTGTGCTATTCCAGCTTCCTTCTTCAATATAAAAGTCTTACAATCTACATTGATTATTTGAGGCGCAAGTATAGGATTATTCCAATATCTTATTTTGACTAAAATTCAGAATAGGTTGTATAAATAGGAATAGAAAATTTCCAAAATTTAATACCGACAAAATTGCTGACCATATATTACCGCGAAGTCATGTTGTCTCGTATTACTTTGAAAAATTGTGCACATATATATCCCAAGGCTTGCAAATTCGAAGGATTACGGGTTTCTAGAATCCCACACAAACTTTCGTAAAAACTCTCATTAACCGAAATCTTGAAATATTCATTTCTAGGTTGGGAGATTGATTCCTTGAATTTCTCTTTTGCTTATTTCCTGTTTTATCCAGCATCAATTCCCTCTAATCTGTTATATTACCCTCGTATGGAATATGAAGAAAATTTTGGAATCTTGCAAACTGTAACGAATCTGCAAGCCTGTATCCCAGTCAGAAAAATGTAGTCAAAGTGTCTTTTGTTGAGTATGTGACGCATGCTTGACAAAATTAAATTTGTGATATCGTTATTCCACTACGAAAGAAATAATCAATTTTGCAGTAAAATTGTGATATATGCTAATATTTACATTGTAAAATTGAACATAAATCATGACTTTACAAAGAGAGATGGTCAAATATCAACAGTTATGTTTATCTGGGATGTTAAAACATTCTGTCCATGGGATGATTTTAAATATCGTTTCAACAACCTTATTCAGGAATATAAAGTCTTCAAACGTTCACATGTCATGTAGTTTTAAAAAAAATATTTCAGCTTCAAAGAGGGGCAATGATGGTTCATGCCATTATGAATTTTTGGTCTCATCTTCGGAACGAGAATGTGCGACAACTCAAGGACAGAAAAGGAAACACTCTTTCTATGCACCAATTTAGGTATTGATTCCCTATTTGTGTTGCAGGGTCTTTAAGTTTCAGAATATCAATCACAATGTGAACATTTCATAGGAAGGATCACTTTGATTGATTAATGACCAATTAATTAATGCTTTGCTTGGTGTTTGAAGAAGTTGACATTACATGCTTTTCTCTTTTTTTTGTTTGTTACAGTAATTAGCTTACAGGTATTGTACGCACAAATTGATTTGTTTTGGCATTTTAAAAATGTGTCTTCAAGGAAAATGCTATCTGTGCCACTAGGGTTGTTATTTTCGAATATATATATTTATATTATAGAATAAAGTGATCTTGAATTGTGTCATTTTTGATCATTGAATCAGAATTTATACATAAAATTTACGGAATAATGTTGATAAATGAAGTTCCTGCTTGTTCCTGCTTTAACATACCGTATATGAATATCTGAATTTATTCGAACTGTTCCACTCTTATATGTCACACTCCTTAACTTAATTAAATCTATATCCTGATTAATAAGCCAAAGTGAACTGAAGAGGAAAGCCGGGAATATGGTTTTAAGTTTAAGGTAGTAGTGCTTAGCTAGAAGCGAATTCCCAACGCTTTCACGGGGCATTTGCAAAATTTTCTTCTGTATGACCCGTTTTCTTTGGGTGTCATTGTAACAGAATATGTGGCATTCTTCCAATCTGACGAGTTTAAAAATGGAAAAGATATGCAAATAGAGGCATCTCCTCAATCTATATTTTTTTCAGGTATATATTTAATACATCAAGAATAGCTCAAAAAGGTCGAGATAAACTCACAAATTATTTTAAAACAAAATACGAGGGATATTGTCCTTCCCATATGATTGTGTTTTACCATCAGAACATCTACAAAATTAAAACGATGTCTGGAACTGGTAAGTTTATTATGCCGGGAAGAAATTCATAGCAATTTTCTTCAAATTTCCATCAGGACTCGAGTTAAATAATCAAAGTCGTTGCTTTCAATTTGCTATATTTGTGCATTTTGTTGACAACAGGGTTCTAAACCATATTGCCAGTTATATAAAAGTACTGCAGGTAAGCCCTAATGCTGGGTTCCTATCTGAATATTTGAACCATTCAATTCAAACTTCGATTAGGCATTCATATTACCGTAAGCATTTTACTAATTTTTGGTCAGTTTTGTTTGATAAATTATTTATGCACAAAATTCTTTATAAGAGAAAATTCAAATGTTTATTTCATTTTCTTCCTGTTTTAACCTGGCCATCATTTTTATATCAAGTGTGGTTGTGGATGCCTCAGTTACTGCTAAGTGCTAACAATGCCTATAAGACATCCTACAGGTTTTCTTTACTATCTGATTCAAAGTTTGCACTTAATTTAGGAGAAATATATACGCCTGGACAATTATACAAGATATTTCTGGCAATCAAGCAAAGAAGCGGCGCAAGGAACGGTAGTGGTGCGGCCGCCTTGTCTGAACTTGATAGAGATTCTTGGGCAGAAGCTCGAGCCCACTTGAAAGAACTTTCATCCAGTAATTCAAAATATTTAGACGAAATTGAAAGCGCTGTGATGTGTATTGCACTGATGGACAACACAATAAAGGTTCGATAATTAAAATGCATTGTTTTAGCCACAGCTAAGGCTTTCGTTTTCCTATTGGTTTTCCCGAATAGTCTTTCTCGATTGACTAATAAAAAGTAGTGTTGAATGATGCTGGTGTTCTTTCACAACCCTTTACCAAGTCAGAAATTTAATTTTGCATCAAGCATGAGTCACTGATGGACTGCACCTCAACGACACGTTCTATCTGTGACTTATGCTTGAGAAACGAAGTTTTGACATTTTTTTCTGACTGGGCACAGTAAGGAAATTTTGATTTCATTTTTTTTAAAACCATTTATTTTGAGTAAAACCCTGAGCGAGACTCTGGCGACTGAACGAATGCGGTTGATTTGTGTTGATTTGTTGAAAAGTTTGCAATGGGGTTTGCAATTTGACCAATTATACTCAAGTTCTTACGCAATGGGTTTAGTTGAGTTGTGGGCATGTCGTACCCGACTAATAATTCAAGTGTTCATATTAATGTCTAATCGGAATACTTCCGTCAAAAAAAGTGTTTTGTAAAGTATTTGTCACTGATGGATCACGTCGATTAGACGCTTGATTTGCTGGCTACGATAAATATGAAAGTAAAAATACATGGATTTACAGGATGATTCTGCGTTGATGACACTAGGTACCACTGGAGCCGCTGGTAATCGATGGGCCGACAAATATTTTATGGCCATAACTTCTGATGGTAGATTTACATGCAGCACTGACCACACCCCTTCCGAAGGCATGACGTTTGTCACACTCATGATGTATAATGAGGTATTACTCCGCGAACGATGGAACAACGGAAAATGGAATGAAGAATGGGATAGAGGTGCATTCAGACATGATTTTAATTGAAGTTGTTTGGTCTTCCTGCCGCAGATTTTCTATATCCCTCTCAAACGTTACCTGATTTCATATGAGATAACCAGTGCTCGACTGTGACTTATTTTATCAAGAAATACCACACTTAAACGAGTGTTTAACACAATAAATGTAAACATACTCTTTAAAACCAAAACATGGAGTGCCTCTCGAATAGTCATTGACGCAATGCCTCTGTGTTTGCCTTCCTCCACTATCCGAGGAAGCAATAATTGCACTAAAAACACAAGTATAATCACATTTGAAGACTGCAAAACAAAATATTGCAAAAATGGTGTAATATTCCTGGTCGGAAAGGTATCAACCAAACATATATGGGTAAGCATGAGTCAATGATTTGCTGTGTCATTGAGATCAGGTCCATTTGTGGCTCATGTTTATCAAAATAGAAATAAAATTTCTGATTGGCTTGATTTCGAAACAATGGTACAGAGGAAGTTTAATATTTTTGCCTCGCGGATTGATTACTTATACTTTACAAATTCAGAGTATTATTCATATGTTTTATCAAGGATGAGCCAGAGATGGATCTGTCCTTAGCGGCACGATTCATCAGTGACAGATACTTGGTGAAATATATTATGGTAAAAATTTTTTGACTCGTCGCTATCGCATGTCTCCAAGATATGTGCAAGACGTTTTGGGGCATCTGTAGCTTTTTTAAGCATTCCATTATTCTTATTCTGAACTCTGTTTTTCACAAATCTTTAGAAAGTTTACCGACTGATTCCATTGCTGAACTCTCTTTTGATTTGGATGAAAAACTCAACAAATGGATAAGCCAAGGCAAAGAAACTTTGGAAAATTTTGGAAAGAATGCAAAATTTCACATTTTTGATTTTGAGAATTTCGGAAAAGATCAACTAAAAGCACTCAAAGTAGGTTAAATAGCTCGTGCCAGGTGGGCTATATTTCAAATATATATTGTCTTTGAAAGATCTATTTTCTTGAACGACTTAGTAACATAATAGCTGATATCTAAATTTAGTAAAATATTTTTGAGTACATGTATGGTAATGAAAAATTACAAAAACTTCAATACTGGTAATATGATTCCAGAATTTCATTGAATAATTTTTCAAATTGAATGTTCAAACCGAATAGATTATGCAAGTGCTACTTCAAAAAATGTTTTTCCTCTTTTTGAATCTCCAATAATAATGTAAATGACCATTTATTCTTGCAGATTCACCCATGTGCTTTCAACCAAATATCATTTCAACTTGCTTACATGAGAAAGCACGGAAAACCTGCTCCTACTTATGAAACTGCTTCAACTAGGGGGTAAGTGTGGTCGGGTATTATACTTTAGGTAGGTACTAAATAACAAACATATGTATATCAGTTTAGGGTTTCTAATCGAGACAGGGTGACAGAATCTTGTTATCTCTGGGTGTCCGAAAAGTTGATGTAATTTTCTTTGGATTGATAAAAAAGCTTTTTCCACAGTTTCGTAATTGCCAGACACTCAAAATATTTAGCATTTCATTTCTTTTGGCAAGAAATTTATTATGAAATATTTCCCGTTTGCTAGTTTTCTGATGGCAGGCATCTGCTTGGGGTGTCTGACGAGCAGAATAGTTTACATTCCTGCCAGTCTGATGTAATATTTGGTTATATGGATATGAATGGCGAGTAAAATGAAGATCTTGATATCTGACTACGTGGATTTAAACTCTTATTTCGGAGTAAAAGAAAAAAGCATTTTAGCAAAAATTTTATTGGATGCAGGATAGCAGAATTTCAGCTACTCTGCTACTCAGACACCCGAAGAAAATGATATCCATCAGAAAAAAAATTAACAAATAGGTAATGTTTCACGATGAATCCATTGCTATGAGATTGAAATGCCTCTTTTTGAGTGTCTGGTAGCAATCGTTTAAAGCTTTTTTTCTTCACTAGAAGTAAAATGATATAAATGTTGTACACACCTGAAGAAATACATTCATTCTGAGCGAAAGCAAATGATTTTCTGTCTCTGTTTTTGTTCTCTAATTGTTATATATTTGTTTACCAGGTATTATCATGGACGAACAGAAACATTGAGAGCTTGTACACCAGAAGCAGTAGATTTCTGTAAAGCTGTCATAAATGGTAACTTTGAAATTGTGAGATCATACAGCTTTTCATACAGAATGCCTGCTACCCACACACTTTAAAAAAAAATTTACGGAAGGCTATATTTTGTGGTGCCGATATAGCACATGCGAGACAGTTACATGTTCCTTTTTTTGAGTATCTGAAGGTGTCAAAATTGTACAAAAAATGCTTTTAAATCATCAACACTGCTATGAAATAGCAGTATTGATGGTTTTGAAGCATTTTCGTTCTTTAGATTAATGACATGATTGCTTGAGTCACCCGAAGGAAAATGTGAATATGTCCATAATTTGCATGTTTCATTATTATTTTAAATTATTTGGTTGTATCTAAAAGACCAGGTGAAATTCGTATTCACACGGCACTAGCTTTAATAAAGGCCTCAATGGCTTCTCGTAAAGTCATCTTGATCAGTTCACCTGATTCGAATTACGAATGTGCTGGTTTTAATGGGATTTTTTGTTATTGAAAACGATCTTTCACACATGAACGTAACAAAAATTAAATTTACGCTTTCAGATTATCCAAACAAACAGAAACTTTTATTAAAAGCTGTACAAAAATATATGCAATTGATGACCGAATGTTCAACAGGTCAGGGAGTTGATCGACATATGCTTGGATTGGCCAAAATTGCAATGGTATGGTATTTTCTACCTGTTGGGAGTTTCGTAAGTGCAACAATTTAGCGATGACTGCTTACATCATGATTTGGTAATATCACTTTTCGATTCAAGATTCGAATAGAACTGAAATTTTAAAACTTGTTTTACCTGTTCAGTAGAATTCAAAAAATGTTCTGGATAAAAATTCTTTAACGTTTTTTTGTTTGCTATTTTAGGTTTACGGACATTTCAAAAATGAATCAAAAAAAATCTGTCATTTATACGATTTTTTTATCGTTTTTTATTTTATATATGAAAAACGTATTCCAGTCGGTTCTAAATGGGGCAGAATATTAGTAACATTCAAAATAAAAGAGCAATATTTTGTTAATCAAATCCACGCACTCATTTGTATTCTATCTTTTATGCCATTTATATCCAAAATTTAGCATTAATACCTGTTGTTACATCATAATTAAGCATTGTTTTATCTGCATATCATAAACAAATATTAGTTTTTTATTTGTCCGTGCTGAATAAACGGAATGAAAAGTCACTATTTGTACTTTGAGATTTATGCTTGTCTAAAGCCTTTGTAATATTACTATTTCTATGGTGACTAAGTTTGCGTTTAATAGTTAATTAAATATTGCATTTTAATGGAAATGCTGTTGTAATCATTTTTGCTATCCAAATCTGAAGAATTTTAGCAAAATTTTCATTTGTCATATATGAGCCACATATGGATCGTGCCTCAACGGCACGATCCATCAGTGTCTCATACATAACAAAATAAAATTTCTGACTACGGTTATCATAATCTATGTGCTTGGTAATAACAAGAGAGTCTTTATTTTCCACCACCCTTCTCTAACAATAGATTAAAACGATAGTTGGACTTTAGACCTTGATAAGTGTCAAATGTTACAGGAACAAGACGGCAAACTACCTGAGATATTCACCGACGCGGCTTTTACGAAAACTGGTGGCAATGGCAACTACGTTTTATCAACGAGCTTGGCTGGTTACTCCGGGGTGGGTTAACTATGGCGGCATCTTTTATTTACTCCGTCTTCATAAGTAATTTTAATCAAACCTTATATATCTCCAAGCGTGAGTCACTGATGAACCACACCTCAGTGAAACTATTTTCAGTGTCTCACACATACCAAAGATTTGGGGCAAAAATTTTTTTAAATTTGAAAAATTTGAATGAAAACTTGTTTAATTAAAAGAGCACTTCCACAAATGCATTACGAGATGAAAAATCTGCTTTATTTGTCCTAAGGCTGTCTAAAATATTCAATTTGTGATTCGCGAACCATGAGTTATTCGATTCGGTTTTTCCTGTGATTCGAAATCAACAGATTCAAAAAGGTATAGTTATTCAAAGAATAGACATATATTTGGGTGTTTTGACAATTTTTTGAGAATATTTCTCGTTTATATGTTATAATCTTGCTGATTCGAACATACAATTGGTAAAAGTTATTCGATTCTGAATTCAACAGATATTCGATCTTGTTCACCCCTAGTCCTTACCCAATCAGAAATCTTCTTGTGTCAAGCGCGGGCCTCAGATGGGCCGGGTCTCATCATGACGTCATATTTGCGCAGAATTGCACAAAACCCAATAAAAATATGTCCAATCAATAAAAAAAAATACTCAAATGATAATATTTTATTTAAAATTAATGATAGATATAGGACATTGAATTTCTGTTGGTTCTTCCTAGTACTGAAATACACAAAAATCTCCATACCAGTGTTGATGATTTTGAAGCTTATGAAAGTTTCTTGACATCCAAGTAAAAGCGATTCTGACACATTGATTCATTCATTCATTTGTGGGCCCAATGGCCAAGTGGTTGGCATCGCAGGTTGAAGATCTAGGGGTCGAGCCCGGCTCGTTAATCCATGCCCACCTCCAACCCAGAATATTATAACTTGGGTTGGCCAAGCCAAACTGGAAAAGGTAATCTCTTTTCAGTAATTCTAACCCTGTTGGTGTATAAGTTGCCTTTTATAGAGGGTTTGATAAGGGTGATCCCCTCCAAGAAGTGGCTATAAAAAAGACGAAAAAAACATTCATTTTTATTTTTTTACAGAATATGGGAGCAACGGCTGCAATGGTGCCAAACGGATACGGCATATTTTTCCGAATATTAGACCACAGTATGCATTATTGCGTGACAACCTTTAACGCTGAACCTGGTGTTTCTGCTACAGATTTGGAACTTTATTTGAGAAAATCTCTTGTCGATATTATTGACATCATAAAAGGACAGTCCTGTAAGTTGTAAATTAGTACATCCGAGCAGGGCAGTCGTTTTTAGTGTTGTTTCTGTTAAACTCCTATGTTGTTGTAAATTAGATTTAGTTTATTTGGGATTCTTTTCTGTAACAAAACTGTGATATATTTCACAGTTTATTTTATTTTTTATGGTAATTCACTCCAAGCAAAGATGAAAAGAGTCCTAAAAAGAAGCTGAGAGTCCCCTAACAGAAGCTAACTCTGCTATGTCACTGAAAGCTAGTCAGCAAGTGCGCTCAGATTAGAAAATATTCTATACCGAACTAAGCCACTCTAGTAGAGTGTGCAAACAGAGTGTAATCGAAATGACAATATTACACTTTTTAGTTGAATGGAGCCTACTGTCGTTATTCACACGAGTTGGTGGAGTGGGAGGCATAACACTATAACATTATTGGATTGCAATTAAATAAATAAATCTTCAACTACAGTGTTGATTTGGCTTATACTGGTTAAAATTCTTTGGGAGCGCTGACTTCTCGAATCCCTTTTTACATTTTTTTTTTTTTCAAATTCTCATTTTTGCAATTTGCGATCTATCAATAGTGACCCATACTTAACGATACAGACTTCTTTCCGATTGGTAAGATATACATATTGCTATATAAAATAAACTACCTGCATTCAATATTTATTACCTTTTTAAACTTTTTTGTTTTTTTTGTATGCTTCAGAATCATCTGTATTAAACTTTCGAAACATCAGATTGAATTCATCGCTTTTAAGTATGATATAGTGCAATGAATTGATTAAATAATTGATTGAACAATTAATCAACTTCATCATTTCAAGAGATTTTGGATCCTAAATGTACCTCACACCAATTGTGCGAATCCGCACAAGTGTCATGTGCTTCGCAAATTGTGATAATAGAACATATGACTCAGAGTGATTTGATTTAATATTATATTGCTGTTTTAGTTATTGAAGATTTAAGTGCTCTTCATGTTTAGAAGATAAGTTTAATGCGTGAGAAGTATTAGCTATTTTTCAAATTCAATTTCCTCTATTTCATATGCAGAATTACAAAATGCAATTTCTTGATTCTCGTTTCTCTTCCTTTTTTTTGAATTTTTTTTATCATTCTGCTAGGGTGTATATCTTTGATAGTATATGCCACCACTTAAAGAAGCTCAACTTTTTCATATTTATTTTAAATTAAATTTTCTTAAATTGAACAAGCTTTTTAATTAACCATTGATTATAAAGTATTTGCTCTCAGGTTTTCAATTGTTGATTCAATTTTGTTTTCAATATAATGTCTGTATGAAAAAACAGCTCTTGCAATGAAGTAAACTTCATTTCTCAGTATGCAATCAACAGTTTTATCAATTTTTTCTGTTTACGAGATTTATCTTTCGCCTTGACATACAGTGCGGAACCAATGAGGAGCAAGTTTTAAAACATAGCACATGCGTCAGCTCACCGATCACTCAAATAAGCCCCAACAGCAAACAGTTTCGTTTTGGATTCTGTTGCTTCCGTTTTGACGATTCCGAGCTCTGGTTTTTGCTAGACAAAGCACCTTTATCATCCTGGAAGTATGTCTGTGTCATTGCGTATACTTCATGATCTTTGTATTCTATAATTTTCATAACGTCGGGATATAGGATAGGATTTCGTTTTTGCCGATTACAGCTTAATGATATAGCGAACGACGACAACCCGTGCAAATAGTTACCAGTTCCAAATGAGGATGAAGGTTTTTTTGTCTTATTTTTTGTCATATTTCTCATTTTCCTGCGCATGGTTGGCGGAGCAAGGCGTAAGCTGTGCCTTCGTGAGCCACTGTGCACCGGCGAGGCGTCTAACAGACCTACGCATATATTCATCATTCTTTACGGGATTCGAACTGGTGTCATGACGATCAGAGATGCGTAGATCGAAGAGTATTTCCAACTCTTTACCTAAACTGACACCCCACCCCATCAGTGTACCGTAGATCACAGCTGATAGAAGGCCGTCTTGTTTGACAAACTTTGCTCTCTCTCTCCAATTTTGAACTTTATTTAGTTCCACGCGCATATTTGAATGTTACACCAGTCCAGTGATGAGCAATATGTGTTCATGACCAGGACAACGCCGGAGACGCCTCCGCATGCCGTGGCCACCGACAACTAGAAGATAAAATGCAGTATATTGCTGCTTAATACAACCGATACGTTTTACTAATGTTTAAAAAATTGTTGCCATAAAGTGCATTTGACCAACCCGAACATCAAAAACCAGCTTTATATGAATGCACTTGCATAATTAATTTAATTATACGTGTAATTGTTTATTCTTGATTTTTCTTCATTTTACAAATTATTATATCAAGTTGGACCATAATTTTTAACGCCAAATAAAAGTATTTGATAATTGTGATGCATTTATTGTACATTTGTTATTTAAAATACCGAGAATAAGTATTTTGAGTTTGAAATCGCCCTCGA
>OZ023147.1:24024395-24040074 GCA_963675895.2 Styela plicata | reverse complement strand
TCTATCTGTTGTTCAGTCAAGTCTTTCTCCAAGAACTTGCCAAATATTTACAACTTCGCCTCTCAAATCTTGTTTTAAGATTTCGTATCGTAGTGAAGTAGATGTATATTTGGCGCCTTGTTTCTTGATTCTTCTACAAAAAAATAGTGGTTAAGATTTGAATCAAGGATATAAGGAAAAATAATGTGAAACGCGCAAAGATCGCAGCTTTACATTTAAGTTATTGATTCCAATCCTAAGAATCACTCTAAATACAACTAAATAATGGCCACTTGAAATCTGCAAAAAACACCTGGACAAGTTTTTATTTTGCGCGAATAGGGGTTGGTTGAATAGGGAAGCAACCGCAGCGAAAGTCTAGCGGTCGATCAAACAGAATACAATTTAACATAAATCTGATCAACATGGCGCGTTTTTTTAACTTTTTAAATACGCAATTACTTACTGGCAAATGGCCAGTAAATTTACTGTGGCTATTTTGTTACAGTCCTAGACTTCTATGATCGTTTTCCTGCCCTGGAAAATGAGTTTCAAATACATGCTACTTACCTAATAATTTCCTTTTAGATGCCCTCGTTTCGACACCCAAAAGAATTTAAAGACAATTTCACTTTGCTGTGTGAATTAAAAATTAATATTAAATACAAAAAAAGGTATTATATGTCATATATAATACTTACATCGAATTATACTTTAAATATTGTTGTCAATTCGATATTAACTTGATTTCATGAAAGTGTACAAAATCCTATTACAAACCTGTCCCGTAATTTAAGTAACATGATCGAACACCAACTCCCATAAGCCAACGTTCTCCTGAACAATAATTCTTCGAAAAAAAAAAGAAGCTGTTCCGCAACTTCCTGGATGTGGTAACACAGAAGTTAATTTTATGAAAAAATGAAAGAAAGATTTTAGACACAAACATCCTTGGCGTTACGTGACAACGTAAATCATATCTTGCATTATTTCTGTCGATTTGTGAAATTGCTTTCGCGAAGAAATTCTAAAGGAGAACGTGCGTCTTTTAATATTCTAAAACAATTATTTGTAACGTTATGATATAAATTTGTTTATTTCAGTACTTTATACTCCGCCAAGGTACTTTTCTACGAAATAAAGTAGGCCCACAGGAACCGCGAACGATATAACGATAAATTGGTGTTGGTATAGATTAGTGCATGACTGTAGAGTAACTGGATTTAAGAAAAAGAAAAAAAAGAATTTATTTCGTCAAAATGTAAGCCCAGGATAGACACCTCGAAGGCATATACTTTTTCCGAGCTTCGTAAGTACAGGCTTTAGAATAGTCACTTAAAGTATTTATCATACGGTGTCGCAAAAATGCCGCACTAAAGAAGACAAAGGAACATCTTTGTAGATGGTTTTAGTAATCGTCCGGGCAGATACCACTCACTGTGCGGCCGTTCAGATTCAGTTTTCCCCCCCCCCCTATATTTTTTGTGAATGTTTTTCGCTTCAAGGGGCACTCGCTGTTACCACATTTGGTAGTAGCTCTTTGGCCATTGAGTGACCGTATGTGTTTGTTTCCTTTTTAGAAACTGCTTCGATGTTTGCATAAGTTACAGGAGTGAATTTCAATTAGAAAAAAACACGCTTCCACATCTATTCAAGAACGCTTAAACTTGTTTATCCACACTAACAAGAGCGTATTCAAAATTTACCTGGCTGGATAGCTGAGAAAAGTCTCATTCAAATCAGTAAATAAAAAATTATATATAGTTATCCTTCTACCTTTGTTCTCTCCTCTGGCCAGGATTCGAGAGATTTTATTGCGTCGTGGATAATGGTATAAATAGCGGATCGATAGATTCAAAAAAAACGGTGCACGATAACCTAAGGAGATTGCTTCGATTTCATTTGTGTTGGCATTGCGTGACAAATTAAACCACTGCTATCTCTTGCATCCAAGTGGTTTCTGCAATGTATATTTGCTATTATTATTATTATGAAAATTATGATTAATTAACATGTAAGTTCCAACTGGAAATAATCTTTGACAAAAATACGCGTTTTGTTGAGTATCTGAGTCAATGATGGATCGCACCATTGAGTTTCTTAATTTTAACAATTAGAATCTTAACATACATTAAAATCTTTACATAGCTTCTGGTAGATCATATCATCCGACTACCATCAGATAGGTCGTAGATGGTTTTAACCATGACGGTCTAAGTTTATGTCTGGGATGTTCTCAGTTTACAGAGTTTAGAGTACCGTTGCTGCGGTACTACATCTTCTGGTAGCTCTTTAGCTATTGAGCTGGTAAAAATAGTGGATCCACAAAAGGTAGAGAACAATATAATAAAACTTCAATAAATGTTTTTGTTTATATATCAACGTATTGCTTCATATTTCTTTAAGAATCATTATGATCCAAGAATCGACCAAGCGGATCATAGGGACAGGTGAACAAGGGAAGATAATCGTGACTAACTCTGTGACTTTATAGTTCTATTGCAGTAAGTTGTACATCTACAAAATTACAAAATCACTTTTCAATGACAATTATGCCAAGTATGGGCTGATGATTGGACGTGAACCCTTGGCGGTGCATTCCAGCAACACATCTCAATTATCAAAAAAAATTTTTAGTTTTTTATTTTGTTAAATCACGATTTAAAATCACTCTCAAAGATTAGTGATTCTAAACTGCAACATATTGTTACAGTGTCCATATTGCAGAAAAGCAATAGAACAAATACTGTCATGAAATTATGCAAATCAATTTTTTTTTTTTTTATTCCGGCATGATTATTTAATTCAAGTAAAATCTCTGATTAGATCGTGCCGATGAGGCATGTGTGTAGAACCGTGGTGTATGATTATGGGCTGGGCAAATTCCGATTCGGCGATTTCGAATCGATTCCAGAGACCAAACTATTCGAATCAATCGTGAATCGTTCATAGGAACTAAAACTTGCTGAATGAACTAGCAATTTTTTCTATTTTTATAACTACAAAATACAAACGATTTTGGGTCAAACTTACTTCAAGCGATTATATTTTATTGTTAAAATATGAGAATTGTGTGCTCTAGACAATGTAGAGTGGGAATTGAAAAACATTATAAACGATAAATTCCTTGATTTTTCCCAATGGAGACAAGTTGTAATAGTAACAAATATGGTATTTGTTATTTACATGGAGATTTATAATTCGCGATCCGATTCGAAAAAATTATTCGACTCAGATTCGAATTCCAAATGATTCGGATTTGCCCAACCCCAACGTATGATGAAACTTAGAACAGTGGAATAATATTAAAGAAAATGGCAATTTTGGGGAATACAAAAAATATTGGTGTTTGAAAATAATTTAAGCCTTCAAAACCAAATACAGCAAATTTGAACCTTGGAAAAAATATTGCGGCAAATAATGTTTCAAAAATACAGGTTTTTAACCTGATTTTGGAAACGTTTGACACTATGACGACGTCGCTACTCCCTTACGTTGAAGTAATAAAATTCATTGGTTGTTTACACCGCGGGAAGTGCCCAATGTACTGAAGACCGTGCATCCGCCCTTTCCCGATACTTTGTAACATCTATTCGGATCTCAGCCGGTCAGACTGTCCGGCACAACAAATAGATCTCTCTCTCGATTAAAGGTCTCAACCTGAGCTTGGCCTCTAAAAATCAAAACATCATGGCAAATTGGAAGATTGTTTCTACATTTAACATTAAACCTCCTGTAATATGGGTGGGTTTACTACTACCTTTTATTGAAAAGAAGGCAATGAAGTGTAATGACTGGTTATAAACATACACATCGCTTTTGTAATTTTATTATATAATTAGTAACATTAGCCAGGTTATTTGGCGTGCTGCTTGCGGCGCCTGCTTGAGTCTCCGGAAGACGAATAAAATAATGCACTCCCTGTCAGGATTATACGACGAACATTATTTGCTTAGAAAATATTTTTCATATCGAAATGAATAGTTATATCAGAGTTCAGTAATCAGTCTGATATCAACCCTGCTTTAGGTGATGGAATTACCAAGATATTCGGGCTTATTTTTCATCGAGTTTTTTCGATAAGAAATAAATAGTATCTTGGTCAATGTTACATGACATTGTATTAGCTTTAAATATGATTTGAGATTCTCGCTCACTTACACAGAATGAGTTTTATTGGAATTAACATTTATTTATACGATTTGAATACTACATAACAGCAAGGTTATTTAATTGCAGCTAGAATCGGTTATAAAGAATTCCAAGCACAGTTTTTATTTATATTTTGAGAACCTTGTTAATAGGAACCTTTGGAACCCTTGTTAATTTAATAGAAAACAGCATCTGAAAAGAGCCAATTCACGAAGGCTCCTATTATGGAAACGAGCCAACAGCTCTCAAAACTGAAAACATCCCAAATAAAACTAAACCGAACATAAATATTTAATATAGACAAAATTCGCTCACCCCACGATAAACGATCCGATCTATACTTCTCATTGTCTTTAGTTTGTTACTTGACATAAACAAGCAAAGTAGTAATTGCCACAGTGACCACAGCAACGATATTGACCACAAGCTGATATTAGAAATAACATAAATCACTGCTTATTAGTTTAAAATAGTTCACGTCTGCGGCCCAAAAAAAGAGATTGCGAATATTTAGCGTCCATAGAAAATAATTATGCCACTGTACTCATATACCAATCAAAGATCGAACCACGATTGAATCCCGCCGCAGTTGGAATATAGGTCTGTTGAATGGTAAGCCTAAAACTATGGTATCATTATCAGTACGGATTACAAGACTTGCCAAACAAGGTGAAGTAACTACAAAAGACAACCCACCTCGACATCAAATATTTCTCACTCTGTATTACACCACATTTCTCAATTTTTTTTGGTTGCATACATCCAGTGGAAAAACATTGTCATACACAATTCTGATGTTAGAGAACACTGTTTTGTTGCGTAACTGGCTGCCGAGGAACGGTGGAAGAAATCACGTAATGAACAAATCATGGCGTGATTGAGTCAAAAAACGCTTCATCACAAACTAAAACAAAATTGTAGAAATATTTATTATTTGGGTGCATTAATGGAATACGTCTGTTGAAAACCGTGATGAGCATTGTTAAGTTTATCCGTTCACGTTACGTCGAATAATTGGAAAAACAAAACCTTCTTATGTCGACTTTCTTGATACGGCTTAATCGAAAGCGAACGACAAAAAACGTGAAGATTCCGGCTCTAAGTCGAGGTGAGAGTTTTTCGCCAATCCATTTACAGATTTTTTCTTGTGCACGGACATGTTTGGGGTGGAGTAAGTTTTTGGAGAAAGCCGTAACCATCGGTTTGGTGAACCCATTATGAGCCGGCAAGGTGTCCACCAATATTCTTGCAACTAATCATCCAGCACAGAACATTGAGTTGTTGTGTTTTATCTTTGAATTTGTTTTCGGTAAAAAAATATAAAAAGCACTGGCTAGCGAGAGTCGGGCATTATTCATTTAAAAGTGAACAAGCTCGCAGTAAGTTTAAATTAAAAACAGACGAGTGAAAATATAAAAAAAAATACTCTGAATAAGAAACGAAGGTATAATACAAAAAAGCGAACAGAAGCCCTAATCGGTGTAAGCTCCGTAATGAGCCAAAGTTTGTTGCAGAAAATAAAACAAGTCTTATGGTATTTAGAGTCAATCGTTTTTTCAATTATTGATTTGAATCATTGAAGTCATTGAATTATGGAACAAGCCCAGGGATTCAGTTAAAAGGACACGTGCGATTGTTTAAATTTTCGCTCTCAGCGAGAAAAACCCATATTGTAAATTTTAATTTTGGTGGATTCCAAATTTTTCTAGAAAAAAGCAGCTTCATTTCTGTGGGAGGCGAATAACTATTTCTGAGCACAGCTCTGCGAGATCTATGACTCAACATTTTCATCGAAGAATTTTTAAAAATAGTGGAATTTCACAATTTTGTAAACTTGGGATCCCCACTGGAGCATATTACTCAAAATAACATGTTAAAAAATCCACTCGAAATTTCTATGGTGATGGTTTTATCATCGACCCGACCAGATATCACCGCACCTCTCATAGCGATTCAGTTCAAGTTTGTAATGTTTTTCGATTTAGATTAGGACGTGGTACACAGCAACTCTACCTTCGGGGAGGTGGAAAATATCAAAATTGTTAATTGCCATAGTTACTAAATAGATATTAAGTACAATAGGTGCTATTGCTATCGTCCCTTGGGCGTTGTTAGTCATTTACTACTCACTATGTTCCGTCAAATTGTAACAACACAAAGATTCTTGGTTCTGCTATTCGTGGCGAACTCGAGCAATGACTATATCATTCATGTCACTTGAAATTTTAAATATCCCGCTTTTAATGCGGTGTATGAAAATATCCAAGTAGTGCAAAAATGTTAAAATGCCTATGCTAGCTTTGAAGTACTCTAATTTACTCTAGTACTCTATTTTATTATTAGTCACGGTTTCTGTTGTCATCCACAGTGTTGCAATCTTTGCTTTTACGAGCGCACCCTATGATGTCACAAATAACGTTTTTGTAGGAAACATGTTATTAGACCTTGTTTTTATAGACACGCTTTTTCAGTCTCACACGATCAGTTTTCTGATTTTTAGTGGCTGCATTTTACAGGTTAGTTTTAGGGTTTACATTTTAAGTCGCTTAATTTATACTTTATGACATTTAGAACTGCAATTAGATATTAAACTATGTCCGATTAGAATCCAATCAATTTGTCGATCGCGCTTGTAAGCTGGAAGCTAGATTAGTCAAGTATGTATTTGACATTTTCATATTTCTAACTAGTGATTTAACAGTGATAATGCTGCTGATTTCATGTATGGTGCTTTCTACTTAATAATTGTTATATTGTGTACTATCAACATAACCCTTTGGGAGATTCTTTTCAAGGGGAATGGGACAACCAGTTAGGGCGAAAAAATTATTTTTAACAATTAAATAATGAGTTCTCCTTCTGGTGACTTAAATCTTAATCCTGCGCTAACGCCTTGTTCAGTTGGACAGTCCAGTCGACGTTGTGTCAAGGGTTTTTTGACTAATATAGGATTCGGTCATATTGCAGTAGATCCACCTTTTGATACCATGTTCTCCAAGGGAATCTATCTTTATGATAGTTTTAATAATCTAATCAAGCATGGACCCCTGATGATTTGATAGGTTTATAATTGGACTAATAGATCCCGGTACTGTGGCTGTAACACTTATATGTTCAGGGTATATTTTATTATGGAAGAACCGTACAACTTGGGTTGTCTACAATCGTACCTTTGATGTGCTAAGCAATCGTAATCAATTGTTGTCTACAAACCATACATCGGTGTATCTATACACCTGTTATTCCCAACATCTGTTTTTACAACTTTAGTGTATTTGCTTTTTCATGCATCAAGCGTATATTCCATAATAAACAACAATTAGATGGCAACATAATTGTACAACGCGTTATGCTTGCTGGGGGAGTGATTTTCAAACTAGCTTACACATGCAGAAATCGACCAAGGACTGAATCTTCTGGGCGAGTGTGGGTCTGTCAGATAGCCATTCCAATTTGCGCGTCTATTAACTAGTTTTTTTTTGGGAGGGTATATTAAACTAGCAAAATATGTTGTTAATGGCATTTGTTCTTTTTTTGAGTGTTAATTTTTCGGCCCAAAATGCCGAATCTTGGTGCAGAAGGGTGAAGTCTAAACCTGTGGTGTTTATTAGTGGAGTTGGTGAGAAAAACATATAAGATAGAACACGAGGAACTAAAGAAAATAAAAGGAAAGGCAAAAGCTAATCAAACTAGCGGAATGTGTGGGCAAGGAAAACCCAAATTGTTCAAATGGACCGAAACAACCGAGACACAACGGTGTGGATCAGACATAAATCTAATAGGGCACAGGAAAACCAAGAAAATTTGATACAACGTTTTTTTGAAATTATCCAACTTGGGGTAGGAGGACCAAATTGCTAAAGGATGGAATGAACGACATTTAACTCCGACTGAGGAAAAGCGAAGCGATAATAAATTAACGCAATATTTGAGGTACGCCAAGTTAGCTAACAGTCATCCTGGAGTAACGACAAATTAGGCCAAGCGATTTGTGGGGGGGCATTGCTACAGCCTAGGGACAAATTATCGCCTAAGACAAACTTAACCGATCAAAAGTCCCGGAGTAAATGAAAAGGGCGACCAATGTGACGGTTGTAAACTGGACCCGACTAAAACAACAGCGACGGATCCCCATGGTTATTTTGAAATCCGTTGAGAAACAACAGAAGGGATAAAGGGAAGGGGCAAGTCGTCTTACGACGATTGTCGCGACAACAAGAGAACAATTTGGAAGCATCGTGCCATACCAACAGATGGTTGATTCTTGCAGTGTGAGCAAACTAACCAAAAAACACTGCAAGACAAGCGGCGTTTGGTCACAATAGCAAAGACACTTATCAATACAATCTTCGATATGCCAACCGAAGAAATGGGATTCTTGCGGTATAAGAATCGCCTAATTTGATCCTCGTATAGACTCTCGCCTGTTGGGCATACTACCAAGAATGGAGGTGAGGGAAAAATCCGTTTCGTAAAGTAAAACATTTACTACACTTTCCTTGCAGTACAGAACATGAAAAGGCTCGTCCGATGATAAAATGATCTGAATTTGACACCAACATTGGAGAGCATTAGACAAACCTTTTCTGATAGCAAGCGGTGGATTAAATAGCTGGCGCTGAAGTGGTTTGTCGTCACGAAAGGCCACATGGTGCAATTCCCAACTGATGGTAGTCCATCACCTGCTCAACCAGGTTAACCCTGGACAACGGCCTTGCCCCTGTCTGAATTATTTCACCATCTAACACTAGCCTTAGATGCGTAGATCAGGCAAGAGCAACAAGAACACAAGTCACACGAGCACTCAGCTTATAAGCTTGTGACTGGTCTGGGCTGGGCTTTATACGACATGAACGAGGGTGTTAAGGCTTCGATATTTCAGTTACTGCTTCACCTAGCAAAAGTGGTAAGCGTGCTTAAAGGACGTGTCGTGGGACGGCACAGTCTTGCCAAAGCTTTTCCACACGCTTGCCAAGCGACATTGCGGAATCGCACAAAGTAACAAACCCCGCATCTGTAGATTTCTAACTGGGAGCGATGCAAGGAGTCGACCTGCTCCTGGCGAAGGCGAATCCCTGCCTCAGAAAAAACGGGTAGCGGTTTAAGGAGCCAACAAGCACTACGCCCTAAGCAGAAAAATACTTTTAATTTCAGGCGATTAACTGATAACAATCTTTCTCCTTCTGACTTTCTGTCCTTGAATGTTTACAAAAGTTGCACTCGCATTCAATTTTTCTACAATCAAAATAAAATAAAGCGAGCAAATTCCTATAATGTAGAGTTTGCATTTTATGTATGTATTTTGTGTGTGTAAAGGTGTATCGATTGTTTTATGTTGTTACCTTTTTTTCTCTTCCCGGGCACACCCAACATCTTGGAAAAGTCTGGACAATGAGCTGAATATACAGGTATGATGTAAATTGTTATCAAATGTGATAAAAAGGCACAAACCCAGTGGATAATATATTAAAAACACACAGGCTTGTTCGTGGAAAGAACACACTGGATTCTTTGATTGTTCGTTTATTGTAGTGATAACCTCCATCGTTGTTTGAAGTAACACAAGATCAGGAAAAAACCTGGGCACTCGGGGACTTGAGGGGGATGTAACTAATCGAAAATTTGATGATCCCCCACACCCTCCTCATCAAAGGGGTCCACTATGTGATAAAAACACCTGTTTTTTGGTCGGGTGAGGAGGGGGCTGGGTGGGTCGTGTTGTTTGTGTATTATTGGGGGGGGGGGGGGGAGGGCAGGGGGTCCCACGGTGGGGGAGGGCGGGGGGATCCTTGGGGAGCCACCATAGCCGGCACCCCCCTGGCGTGGGGGGTGGGGGGGGGTGGACGGGGGGGGGGGACCGGAAGGGGTTAGGGGGGTGGTGAGGAGGGGGTGGAGGTGGGGGGGTTGTGTGTGTTGTGTTTTTTTATTTTTTTTTTTTTTTTTTGTTTTTTTTTTTTTTTTTTTTTTTTTTTTTTTTTTTTTTTTTTTTTTTTTTTTTTGTTTTTTTTTTGTTTTTTTTTTTTTTTTTTTTTTTTTTTTTTGTTTTTGTTTTTTTTGAGTTTTTATTAGTCAAGTTTTGAACGCAAGAATCGGTTTATTTTTTCGTTGTTGAAAAGGAAAATCCTAGTTCACACGTCAGCCGATCAAACACTCAATCAAGTATGTGTTTCCTATATTTGATTTCGGAATTGAATTCCGCCGAAAACAAATTCGAATTGTTTGTTGGGGCCCGATGAGTTCCCAGCAGGACACCCTAGCCCAAGACAAAAAGTCAATGAAAACTGTGTGTCCAAATATTTCTTAGAGACATCTGTATGGTTATATATACTGTAGCTCTTTTATTTATTTTTTTTAATTTTACCAACAAACATTTCATAAATTTCATTCATTTCCAATTCAAGATGATTTCAACACACCAACAATGAATCAACTAGACTAGTCATCAAACAATCAAAACACAATGCACAAAACAAATAGCGTCACACAGCGGGCGCCAAAATGAGGCATGGTCGTTTTATTTCTGTTCTGCCTGAATCTAGGAGTAAAAAAAAGGGGGACAGGAAAATGAAATCCCAGTAGCATATTAGAACTTTGACTTGCAGCATTGGCTACCAAATTTCAACGAGGTAAAACTGTTGTGTGGATATATTTTAAAACGATATATAGACTTAAGAAGAACATTTAATTCAACTTTTCTAATCAATGCAATTCGGTTTAAGGAACACAATTACAATCTTTAGTCATTTAGTATTATATACAAGAATTATATAAAAATCTGATACTTTTTTGATAATTGAAGTAAAAACAGTTTCTTGGTTTAATACTTCTGAACAACAGAAAACTTATGTTTTGTCAAGTACGTGTGCCCGAAACATCGCGCCGTTGAGGCGTCTAATATTTGGTGTCTAATATTTGACAAAATATAATTTTTTGTGGGATTTCTGTTCTTGTAAATTTACTAGTATGTGGACTGGAGTGGAGTGGACAAAATCCTTTATTAGCCTGCACTATACGGCTTACTGTTTTTTTTAAAATACTCTGTATTTTTGACTTCAGAATTAAATAGAATATCATGAAAGTATACTATACTATTGAGATAATTGAATTTATATTAAATAGATTTGTGTGTAAAGTTTACAGAAGATAAAATATCGCGATTAAAACATTCCAGATTATAACAACGTGTTTCTATATCTTGATTCTAAAGCAACAAAACTACAGAAAGACTTTTAAGTTTTAGCCATTTCATCATACATTTTTCCCAAAACGTTTTGTTTACCTATTTTTCATATTTTGTATGGACGAGGCTTAAATATATCTGTATTTGTTCACAACTCAAAAGGTGTATGGAAGCTGCTTTCTTTCATTTTTTCTTCGTACAATTCATCAAATGCAGAATTTTGGTTCAAAGTGAAATAATTTTTCCAATCCCCGACCTCACCTTTCCGCATGAACATTCCTTTTTTAAACGAGGAGCCCATATCGTCTCGGTAACTATGATTCGTACTTTTGTTGTTTTTCATCTTCTCCATTGTACAATGATCGGCTATTACATCCATTTGTTTTTCTGTCAAGTCTTTCTCAAGAAACTTGCAAATATTTGCGATTTCGCCTCTTAAGTTTTGTTTCAGGGTTTCATAAGTTGTAAAATAGATGTATTTCTTGTCGCCTTGTTCTTGAAATTTCTATAAAAAAAGAATAAATAAAAAAAAATATCTAGACAATGTCTCTGATGCCCACCAAATACTCGTTTTTTTATTAACTTCAATCTGAGCAACACTGGAAGCGTCGTAAATAAATGACAAATGACCACTTAAACTGAGAAGTTGGATAAAATATTGCATTTTAAGTTGTTGAAAATATTTCGAACAGAGCACACTGTGACAAACGCGAAGGTGCGGTCCATCAACAGTCCGTAATTGGCATTAATCTTATCAACATGACGTTTTTCAAGTTTGGAACTGTGCAATTACTGCAAATGACCAGTAAACTTACAGTACTTTTGTACAGTGCAGAAGCGATTTAATTAAGTGCAGTTTTGTTTCGGTTCTGGACGATGATAAAACTTCATAAATAAATTGTTACAAAATGGATGAATTATCTTTCTCAACTTTGGCATATTTTCACATAAATATGTGCATTATAACACATTTGATGTGTGTCTGTAGAGTATCGATATCTCCGATAACATCTATTACTAACCTCCCAGTGTTTTAGAACATGATCAAACCAGCTTCCATAAACAACTTCTCCTGAGCAAAATTTCGCCAAAAACTGTTCCCAAGATACTGGATGTGGTAACTCAGGATTAATTTTATGAAAATGATAAAGAGAGACACACGTGTCCTTAGCATTACGTGCAACGTAAATCATCTTGCATTTTCTGTCGATTTGAAATTGCTTCGGAAGAAATTCAAAAGGAACATGTGTCTTTATTATTCTGAAATTTAAATTACAGTTTTAAAATTATGTTTTTAATGCATTTCACATATTTAAAGTCGTAGATGGTTTTGTCATTGGACAGGGAAGATACCACTCGCTGCACTTTACCATGACAGTTCAGTTCTGTTGGGATGTTAGAGTGCAGTTGCTGGTACTACATCTTTTAGCAGCTCTTTGCTAGTGATTGGCCGTTGGTTGGATTCGCTTCCGCCCTTGCTTGGAGTATATTCAATGAAAAAAATCATGTTAATGCATTCGTTGCTATTCATTTCTTGCATGTATAGTTGAACTATCGGTATGGTCGAGTATCCGCAATATTAGGTATTTGAAGCATAGGGGATAGGTAGGCAAGGTGGGATAGGTAAGGTATATATATATATATATAAATAAATTCTTGAAGCGTTGTTGTGTATGAGTGCTTCAATCAACTTTATATAGCTTCTTTATACTTTTAATGTTTTTTTGTTTTTGTGGGGGGCTAGACATCCATGACGCAGTAACTGTTGGACAAGGCCGACTGAATGAGAACAATCACCTGGTAGAAACAAGCTTTAAAATAGTCCTAACATATTTTCTTTAGAAAGAGGCGCCTGAGAGGTAACAAAAAGTAGTATATGGTTTTACCATCGACCAGCGCTGATACAACTCTCACTGCACTTTCCTATAGCGGTTCAGTTCCGTTTGGAATGTTTTCTGCTTAAAGTGCAGTTGCTTGTCCTATTTCTTGCAGTAGCTCTTTGCTATTAGGTGACCGTTAGTTGGTTCATTTTCGGCATTGCTTCCGGTCTTGCTCAGAGTGAATTTCAATAAAAGATATTTGCTCAACAACACTAAACCCGGTCATCTTGGAAACCAGGAGAAGAGGGATGGAAGTACGTTGTAAATTTTATAACGTCAAAAAGTGCGCGACAGGCGAAATTCAGGGACAAAACACAAAATTTTTACTGCTGAAAAATGAAAAGAATACAAATAATCGAGGAATTTAAGGTTCAATACTGGTGAAAAATATTGCCTGTTTTGAAGCATTGGGAAATTGCCAAAACTATCTATTTTATGGCAAGTTTAACTAAAGTTAATAAACACTAAGTATATGTCTATCACATACTACCTTGGTTCGTCTTCTGGCCAAGATTCAAGAGCTTTTATCGCCCTTGGATAATTGTACAAGGGATCAATATATTCATAAAAGGGAGCGCGGTAATCTAAAGGAGCTTCTTTCGACTTTATTGTGTCGGCATTGTGACAAATCAACCATGTGATTTCTTGCATCCACGTGGTTCCTGTAATATGTATTTATATTATTTGAATCCGTGATCAATTTAAAATGTGTCCCAGCCAGAAATATTTTGACAAAATAAATATGTGTCACTGACGGTTCATCTGGGGCACTGAAAAAACGAAATTTCTAATGGCGGGTGACTGTTCATTGACAAAGTATGCTGTAACAAATAATGCAACAAAATCTCTGGTCTTTGACAGTAAGCTTACTTGTTGGTATTGAAAAAATTCAGAATTGACTTTTTGGGCCAAATAATGGGTGTTGATGGAACTCGCCGCGAAGGTGCTGTCCGTCAACAGCCCATAATTAGCATAAATCCCATCAATATGGCGTTTTTAACTTGTGAAATATGCAAGTACTGCAAATGACCAGTAAATTTACTGTAATTTTGCTACAGTTTACTTTAATCTACTTTTACATTTTCAAACAAACTTGGTACACGAGCTTTTGCCAGATCATATGCTCCAAATATACCAGGTATTAGCTGAAGCACAATAAGTGGACAATATGTTATCGTCGGAAGATATTAAATGCATGACATTGTTGGGCAAAATTTTTGGCCCTTTTATTTAAAGTCCCTCAACTCTTCGAGATATAAAAAACTCGGGTTCAAAATATGTGGTATTTCGAAAGTAAAAATTGTAAGTTTGATCCTTGAAAAAGATAGGCAAATAATTTCCAAAAGAAGAAGTTTTACCTGATTTTGGAAATGTTGACACAATGACGTCACTATTTCTCACGTTGAAGTTATAAAATTCGTTCGATGTTACGCCATGAGCAGCACAATGTAGCGGACATACCACTCCGCCACGTCCAGTTAGTTTGAAATAGTCATTTGGTCTCAACCGGTCAGATTGTCCGGTCATCAAATAAATTTTACCGAAAAAAGGTCTCAAGCTTAGCTTTGCCTCTAAAATGAGAATATGAAGCGCATTTCATTAAAAACAATTTTCAATAAAAGCGATAGGAAAAAACTGTACAATTTCGCAGAGCAGGTGTGGACTTTAAACAGCAGAATTACTCCAATATGCTTCCTATGTGTCATAAAATTACGCAACAAAAGCAAGTAATTGGTAGATGGTTTTACCATCACCCCACACATGAGGGCAAGCAATTCCAAAGCTTGCATGTACATTTTACAATGCCCCAAAACTCAACTTATGTATTAAATAACGACAAAACTTGCTTACCCCATGATATTCTATCTATACTTCTCATTGTCTTCAGTTTGTACTTGACGTAAACAATCAAAGTAGTAATTGCCACAATTATCACAACTGATATTGGATATAACATACTCGCTAATTATTAGATTGAAAATTTCAGATCTGTACTACAAAAATAGAGATTTCGACTATTTAACGTACATAATAAAATACTCATGTCATTTTGTGTTTATACAAATCAAATGTTTTTCGTATATGGGTCTCTGAGGGATCACACTTCACTGGCACGATCCCTCATTCATACTTAAAAGAATTTCGAAATGTTTTAATTGCAAGCAACAGAACCACAACAAAGCAGAAATATTTTGTACATACATATTTTTGTTAAACTTGAGTTCTTGATGGATCGCGACTACAAGGCGCGGTCCGGCAGTGTCTCATGCATGTTAAAATAAAATTTTTGATTGGGCTGCCTTATGAAACGTAAAAGCCAAATTAGCACCCAAGTTGGACGAAACTAACGACGTCTAATATGGAGAAAAGAATCATCTATGAAAGAGGGATGTAAACCCAGCAAATGCAACTTAATTAAGCGAAAACCTGCCTGTACAAAACTGAAACATAAGAGTAGAGTGTAACGAGTGCTATCTGCTGTAGATGA